>WSXT02072613.1:0-12254 GCA_011762715.2 Neuroterus valhalla
AGCTGTGAAGATTCCTTAGCGTGTTTATGACCACCGTTCTTAAAGAATATTAATGAATTTCATGGGATGGCAAATTCAGGGCGGTATGCGGATAGACAGGACGACAGCTTTATCGCGCCTTTGAAATTTCTCTTCTGCTTGCTAGAGAGCAAACTCTTATTACGCGCGTCGCGTCGCGCTAATTAAAATTTCACCCAGAAAGCGCGCTTTAACCAGTCGACTGTCGCTTGGAAGCTGTAAAATAGGAACAAAAAAAATGTAAGTGTTGGGTCCTTCTAGTCATTCATGCCTCAATTCATACGTATCTTATAGTTATTGAGGAAGAGGGTGTATTCAGAAAATACGGCACGCTTTTCCGTTCATTTTGTTCATCTCATCCCTCCTTCTTCACAGATGATAACACAAAAGAAGAAACTTTTCCTCAATGATTATTGGAAGTTCAACCGTTGATAAGTGAAAATTCCTTTTCTCTTCTATTACATTCCCCCTAAGTGGAATAAAGAATAAATCGACTTAACATCTCACTTCCGCTCATGTTCAACAACTTTTTCTTATCTCTCACTCCTACTTCTTAACCAAATTTTTTCTCATTATGTATCATCCACTTCCCTCTCATCTCTATACCTTCACCTCAAGACACTTCTCCTCTCCCTACTAACCCTAAGTTGATCTCATTCATCTTCATTCGCCCTTGCTTCCCTTCACTTCTCAACCACTCATTTTTCATCCCACGTACCTGCATTTTTCCTTCCCTCGCCTCTTCAACCACCCTACATTCGATAACTTATGCTTCATTAAATGCCGCTGCCCCTTATCACTTCACTTCTGTACAATTCATCTCATATCCTTGAACCGCCCCACCCCTCTCCCTCTCCACATTATTTTGCATCCGATCTCATTCGATCCTATCCTGTTATAACATTTCCTATCCTGTCTCATCCTACTCTATTTATAATTTTCTGATTCCCTTAGTTCCTCCTGCCTTTTCCTATCAGATCACAGTCTTGATGCATCAATTACTACGTATCCAATCGTTATTGAAGGAGAGTATGTTCAGAAAGCTAAAAAAGCTTTTCAATCATTCTTTACACCTTGTACCTTTCACACAAAAATGGCAAATTTTCTACTCAAAAGTTATATAGAGTTACATATATTTATATAGCATTGACATGGGAGTGGAATTGCACCACACTTTCCCTCATACTCGAATCGAAAATTCTTCCTGATTTCTCACTCCCCCTCCTTCCAAACACTTTCTCTCATTATTATTCAGATGCCTCTATCTCTCATTCTTATCCCCACGCCTAACCACACTCCACCTCTTCTTCCTTGTCCTAGGTGAATCTCACTTTTTATCACTTGCCCCTACGTCTCTTATTTTCCAACCACTCATTTCCATTACTTCTTGTTCCCTTATTTCCTGTTTCATTTTTCGGTCCAACTACCATCCATTCGATAACTCCCTCTTACTCACTGATACTGCTCCTGATTTGTACTTCACTCACTTCTATGTATCGCACCTTGTATCCCGTAACCGTCCCTTATTCCCCCAACCCTTTCATTTATTTCCTTTGTATCCTTTCCTATTATACACTATCCTATTATATTATTTTACATTCCATCTCATCCTATCGAATCCCCTTCTATCTTCTTTCATCATATGAATTATCAAAAGGATAATAAATTCATCCCTCATTTCTCCTCCCAATATTCACCCCCTCTTCCCCCAGATCACTTTCCTTCCCACTTTTATTTTCCTTATAATTTTTCCTTACTTTCCCTATCCTATTCTCACTACCAGATTCACTAGTTGCCCTTACGTTACTCCTCCCTATTTTCCTTTTTGATCTCTCTTTTTTCTCGTCACTCCTTTTTGCTTACTCTTTTACTCTTCCTATTTCCTTATTTTTCTCACCCTTACCACTTTCACTATTCAGCGTTCGATAACTTCTCCCTAATTCCCTGCCATCTCCCATTATCCCCACTTCACCCAAATCGTTACACCTCAACTCATATCCTGAAACCGTCCCCAAATTCTCTCATCCCTTTCTTCGTTTTTCTTTAAATCCCATTTAATTCTATCTTGTTTGGAGGAATCTCTAAAACGTAAGGAAAATTCATTAGGAATTAAGGGTTAATTGTAAGAATTCTAGAAAATCGCGAAGAATTTTGAGAGATTTGAAATATTTTAGGCCACTTTGAGAAATTTTTTGATGAGATATCAATAATTAGGAGGAATTTGACAGGATTCCAAAGTTTCAAACCCAAAAATAATTAAATTTACAGTCCAAAAATGAAGATTTTATGGATTTTGAAATCAAAGCGACTCATTTTTAACAAAAAATGAAAAAGAGAAATTCCCTATTCGAAAAGTTGATCCAAAATAAGAAAAAGAAACTTTATTCTACACAATATTCAGATTTAACCTGAAGAAATGTGTTTTTAATGAATAAAATTAATTTTTAATGTAGCAGTTCAATTTTCAACCATAACGAATTCACGAAAAAATACATTGATCTTAAAAAAAAAAAGTTGGATTCTTGGATAAATTTTTTTTGTGTCAAAAGAATAATAAAATTCTTAATAAAAAAATTCATAATTAACATAAAGTATAAGAGTTCATATTTTGATCAAAAGGAGAAATTTGAATACAAAACAAATGAATTCATCAAAGAAGCGATCCTCCAGAAAACAGTTGAATTGTCGACCTAACAAGACGAAATTTCAGAATTAGTTATATTTTGGATTCAGAATTATCAACTTCCGACAGAAAATAGAACAATCTGATTCCTTCATAATTCCAGAAAATAATGTAAAATGTGGGAAAAAAATTGTTTAAAACAACAGATAAATTTTCAACCAAAGAGATGGATCTCCAGCAAATTTGAATAATTTTCAATAAAGTAGTAGTTTTACGAAAAAAATTCTCCAAAAACGTGATTTTTATTGCGTAAATTTGAAATTTTCTTCATACGATGAGCTGTTGCATCTTTAAGAATAAAGAATCCCTTTACTTGAAATAAAATATTGTTTTTGCATAAATATTTATTTGTCAAATGAGGAACAGTATCTTTTTCACAAACAAAATTTGAAATTCATATGAAATAAACATTATTTCAAGAAACTTATCATTTCTTCGAGATATATTTTGTTCTCAAAGTTAAAAAGATCAAGTTATTTGATGGGAAAAATATTTTCATTAATTGTGAAACTATCGTTGCAGTAGCTCCGCGGTCACCGCTGTGGACTTTACACTCGACGGAATCAAGTTCGATCCCAGCTGCCAGTGGTTCTTACATAGAACTTCTCCGATCCGAATTCATCAATATTGAAGTAAATTGGACGGATTAAACATACAAAAACTAATATGAATATTGTGAATCAATGAATGAAGATATATAATATATAAAATAATTTTTCTTCTCACTAACAATTAGGCTCATTGGAATTACTTCGCCGTATTCCAGTTCCTCTATTTATACCATTTTTATTACATTTTTCCCTTGAAGATTTCAAGTTTTGTTTCAGAACGATTTCAAAGTTCAACCGCCGTGTAACCAACTCTTTTTCTAGAGTGAAGGAGAGCATGAAGTCGGAGGCATCTTTGATGTTCTAATGACTTTAGTTTACTGGAAAAAAAAAAAATAGAAACCGACAACAGGGAGTCTTGAAGAGGAAAGGCGCTTCTTGGGCACAATTATAGCTGGTTGCACAATTGTACTCGTCTTTTTTCAACCTTCTTGCATTTTATTTGCATGCATACATGCCGGGAATTTTCTCGTCGACTTTTGAAGCGAGAAATCATAAATAGGGAAGCATCCAGAACACATATTTCCCTTTTGTAGATAAGAACAAATTCCTGAGGTTTTATTCTAACAATAATTATTCGCAGATATTGTATAGGAATTCACGTCCGAGGGTTATAAAAATAGGATTTTACATGATCGGAATAACGTTTGTTCACAGAAATCATTTTCTCAAAGAGGAAAAAATCTTCCTTAGCCTGTGTTTGAACCAAGAACGCCACCATACATTAGTAGAGCGTTTCACCAATTAAAACACAGGAACCATATTTCCTATACTATATCCCTTTCTCTACTTCGTACATCCCATATTTGAGCAAATGTTTATGAGCAAGTGAAAATTTCCCAGAATTTCAGAAAGATAAGGAGAAAATGTGCGTCAATTAAACTGAGATAATTAGGGAAACACGAGGATTTTGCAAAACTGCTATCTTCCAAGAGATCCACATCACGATTTTGCACATCAGTGTTGTCAGGAGGAGGCAACGAGTTTCGTCGAGAATGGAAGATGCAGATGGATAAGAAGAAGTTGAGGTAGTTGATGTCAGTATGGTTATAGTGGAGCAAATGGAGGACGCAGAAGAAGACCACGCGTGCATCCTGTGACTCGTACATTTTGCATACTGATGGGGCCACTTTAGAAGCTCTCTGTTCCCATTTCCTTTCCTAAGAGTTTCCTTGACATTTCCAAGTTTCGCTTCAGAGCCGACTTCAGCTTATTACAGACCCAATAGCGCTACATCAAATCGGAGTGAAATTACTACATGGCAATCGTCAGCATCCCAGATATCGCTCTGTCTAGTTTCTTTCTTCAATCGCTACAATCTTCTCGAAAACGATTTTCTCCAACAATATATTTTCCAGTTTTCATTTTCGATTCGAGAAATAGATTTCCGAGTTTTCGCATCTGATCGAATTTTCCACCATCTCTATTCAATTCGTCCATGTTGTTTTATTGGCGTAATGAAGGCAACCTTCCTCACACTCCTTGCCTCTCAGCTCATGCAAACTCTTCACGCAAATTCCGTTATTCTAACTGTCTAATTCGTGCTTAACCACTTGCACCCCACCAATAAAAACCTTTTAACAAATGATCTTCCCTTACTGATGTAGTTCTTTTAATGCCTCTGTCTCTCAAACCCTGCAACCCTCTTTGCAAATCCTGCCTCTTAACGATTATAACACTTCTACTTAACCCCGCCCCTTAGCAACTGCAATCCCTTCTACAAAACCCTTTCCGAAGTTCAAGGCAATCTTCCTGACAGTACTTTCTCTTCAAGACCTGTCATTTTTCTTAAAACTCTTGTCACTTGCTTTCTGCGATCCTTCCTGCACAACTTGTCCCTAAACTCATACAACCCTGCTTACAACTACTGTTAATTGACCTTGCCTTGAAAATTCTTTCAACCCTCTTTGCAAATTCGTTATCATAATGACAACAAACCTTTTATAAACCCTGTCTGTCAACCCCTGCAACCCCTTTCAAGATTTGTGCAGCCTAGTCAAGGCAATCTTTCGCACACCACCTGCCCTCAACCTATGCAGCCCTCCTGACAACTCATGTCCCTCAACTGCCACAATTCTCCTTACACCTTCGTCCGTTGAACTTCAGCAATACTTTTCACATCTCCTACCTCTTAACGACTTGAATCCTCTTCATGATCTTAATTCCTCTACTGCGCAAACACTTTCAACAATACCCTACCCTTAATCAAGGCATTCCTTGCACAAGTGGCCCCTTAACACTTCAAATACTTCTAACAACTGTTGTCGCTGAAATCCTATGTCCCTGTGGTCTGAACTCCTGCGAGGCTCTCAACAACTTCTGCCTCTGAGGGTCTACAATTCTCTTTATAAACCATGTTCTTCAAGCTTCGCAACCCTCCTTAAAACACCCACAGCTTCATCAAGGTGATCCTCCTTACACAACTTACTCATCAAGCCATGCAACTCTTCGTACAACTCCTGTCACCTAAATGCATGCAACTCTCCTTCCACCTTTGTTCCTTGAACTCCAGAAATATTCTTTTCACCTCCTGCCCCTTAACAACTTGAATCCTATTTATGATCTGTATTCCTATAAAGCTAAACACTTCTTACAATACTCTACCACCAACCAAGGCATGCCTAGCACAACTGGACCTATAACACATCAAGTACTTCCTTGAACGGTTTTTTTCTTGAATCCTGCAATCCTTCTTACCCAACTTGCCGCAAAATCCTTACAACTCCCATTACGACTCCTGCCACTGATTCCTGGCAATACTTCTCATGCCCCTACGGTCTTAACTCCTGCAAGGCTTTTTACAACTTCTATCTCTAAAGGTCTTTGATGCTCCTAATAAACCCTGCTCTTTAGGCTTTGGAACCCTCCCTAAAACACCCACAGTTCAACCAAAGTTATCCTCCTTACACAACCTACTCCTTTACCCATCCAACTCTTCTCACAACTCCATTCTCAATCAATCAATGTCACTTAACCCTGCAATCCTTCCCATCTCATGCACACCAAATTTATGCAACACTCTTCACAAATTCTACTCCTCGATGGTTGAAACTCCCTAAATTAGCTATGCCCCTTAACCTGTGCAGCCTTCTCAACAACTTCTGCCGCATATTTAGAGTGATCCTTTTTTTAAAACTTGAAATTTAAACTGTTCAAACATTTAACAGCCCCTGGTCCAAAACTCTTGCAACCCTCTTTACATATCCTTCCTCCTTTCCTAGGCAAACCTCCTCAAATGACTTTCCTTTCGGCCTGTATGTAACCCTCCCTAAGACCCTTCCTCCTTGAAACCTGCAACCATTCCTACGACCCCTGTTCGTTAAACATGTCAATTATTTTCACAGCTATTATTTCTTAACCACATCAACTCTTTTCACAAATTATGTCACTGTAACCCCTCAAGTTTTTTATCAAACACTGCTCCTTGAACTCCAAAGAAACCACTCGTTTCTCCAATAATACCCAACCCATCTCAAAAGCCTTTCCCCTTGATACTTGCAATCACTCTCATAACCCCTGTGCCTTAACGCTTTTAATATTTCCTACACTCATCGCACCTGCCCCAGCACTCTCCTAACACACCTGCCTTTCAAACTCATGCAACCTTCCTTATAACGCAGGCAATCTTTTTTTTGACCCTGCTCCTTGAACCTCTGCGTTCTCTTTACATCCTTCAATCATAACCTTTACTAATGCTTCTAATGATCTTCACATTTCCTGTTCTTCTAAACCCTACCATTTTTTCCACTCCTCTTCTTTCAAAACCTGCAAATCCTTTCCCCACTCTTGATTATGATTAACTACAACCCTTCCAAAAACACCTTGTTTTCAACCCTTAAAACCGTTATGAAAACCTTGGCCTCTCAATCTCCGCTATCCTCTTATCTTTTCCCCCTTACTACAATTGCCTGTAAACACTGGCAACTCTCCTCACAACCCAAGCTCCTCAACCCCGGCAATCGTTCTCACACTTCCTAAATGTTAGTGAATGCGACAGCCCCATAGGTTCTGTTCCTTGAACTTCCGCGATACTTCTTATACGCCTGTCCCTTGAACTCTTGTAACCTTTCCTACAATGTACGCTCCCTAACAACAATAAACTCCCTTATAACCTCTGCTCCTCACTGATGTTGCTACCTCAACTATATTTAGTTTCATACTACGCGATAAATTTCTATTTGTCTGTCTCTTTCCTCCTTTGAATATATCGGTTTTAGTGACACTCTCATCCAATAACATTCCCCATATTACCGAGCTCCTTTCCCTTAATTTTGGATTAATTCCAATACTCCTCTATCTTCATCAGATCCTGCAGTACGTATATTCCACTTTGATGCATTTCCTTATCCGACTCTTTTGACCATTCACAACTGTTCGAATACCTTTCCTTCCCTTTGATTCATGTATCCTATACCTCTATCAATCGTTTTTCAGTGAATCCCTTAACTTTTCCCATCTCTTCTGATATTTTCCTCTCTCTCTCTCTCTCTCTCTATTGCTTCTATTTACTCTTTGTATGAATCCAAGAACATTTTTCTTCTCATAAGAACTTTTCTAGTCTTTCTATCATAATTAAGATTTTTTTCCTCCTTTTTGGCTACCAATACAATATAGCCCGCGTTGGCAAAAGTCTCGAAATCTGTCTCCTTTTATCGCTTCTTCTTCTTCTTTCATCTGAGAATACCTTCTTCACGTCTTTCATGCACACTGTAAGCAGCACGAGACTTATCAGAAACTCCTTCCTCAAACTCTTTACAGTATCCTCATAATATTGTGGCACCTACTTTCAACTAAACTCTTGTGTCTCTATTGATCTACCTTTCCTTTTATATAATTCCTTTCACTATTTTTATCCATCCATTGCTTCACAATTAGTTTTCCTTATCCGCTCTTCCTGTAACCTACCTCACTCTCCAGTGGAAATCCTAATGTCTCTATTTTTGTTGGAGTTCTTCCTCTTATGGTCCACTTCCTCTTCTTCCATTTACATTCTCATAGATAATCGTCCTATCACCAAACTTTTCTTCTACTTACTCTGTTATTATCTCGATTCCGCTTTTCTTTCTTCTTTTCAGACTTTTTTTACAAAGATTATATGCCCTGCCTTCTAAAACTTTCTTCTTTAACCTACAAGCTTTTTCTTTTATCTCCACTTGCATGCACTTTCCGTCAGCTTCATACAATACCATTTTCGCATTTCTTTCACCATTCTCAACTGTTCTCATTCCTGGATTCTGACTTTCCTTACTCTCTCCTCAAGATGTCTACCCTCACTACCGTTGCTCTTGGCAAAGGCACTCAGATACATGAACTTTCGAGATTTTTCCATTTTCTTCTCTTCTCATTCCTATCACTCTGATCCAACCCATTTACTTCCTCTTCTAAATCCTGATATTTCTAGTTTTTCAGGTTTCGTTGGAATTTTTATTTATCGAAAACATTTTCGGAAAATTTAATTCATGTTTTATTAACCTTTTCTCCTTTGCCAAAACAACTATGGCGTCTGGAAAAAGAGTTGC
The DNA here is from genome assembly GCA_011762715.2 of Neuroterus valhalla. Taxonomy (NCBI): domain Eukaryota; kingdom Metazoa; phylum Arthropoda; class Insecta; order Hymenoptera; family Cynipidae; genus Neuroterus; species Neuroterus valhalla. The sequence goes on from WSXT02072613.1 coordinate 8,829, forward strand.
ATTGAAAATGCATCCTTGTCTCGAACCTATTTTTCAACCATATCTTATCCAAATATCTATTGCCTAGTAATAATTTTTTTTTCATGTCTTACTAATTATTATCATGAGTATTATAAGTATTATTATAATATTGTTATTGTTATTATTCCTCCTCTAATACCTTTCAAAGAATTTTTCCGTTCCATTTCAATAGGAATTTTCCCCTTTCTATTATGTCCTCCTTAATTCTTCCGATCTAAACATTTGCCTCTCCATTATTGGACTCCTTCTCGTCTTCTTCTATTCTTGTTTTTGTCAATCATCCGATTCGTTCCGTCTTTCTAATTTCTGTGGTTTCATTCCCTCTTTTTTCTATCTCATTTTAATCTTTCACCTCACACGAATCCGTATATGTATCGTTATCTGTGACGTGCTCTTCTCTTGCTCCTCTTTCTTTTCTCTTCCTAGTCGCCTAGTTCTTTAGCAATTTGCTAACTTTTCTTCTATAAAGAGAGTTTATAACCCTGTTTTCTCAAATTTATCATAAAATATTATGTACGGAGGATACAACAATACTAATAGCAGAAATGGTTCGTTGTTCACAAATGAGAGTAAAGTAAACTATCTCCAATGATCAAGGGATATGGAAAAATACTTTAAAAGAGGAAGACACAAATGGAATCAGAATTTTCAACGGATCTCGTGAATATATGTATGTCGTTATGGTAATTTCCTTTTCGTGAAAAGAGCACAGTCGCGCAGTGAAGAATAACGGCAATTTTCGGTTCAAAAAGTGCTACAGGTAGCAATTTTCGTCCGATTTAAAAGTCTACACATATTTGATTATATATTGTGTAAATGAAAGAAATACATTATATTCTACTTCATTCTATTATACATAATAGTTAGAAGTAAGAATCTGAAAAAATATATACCTATAGAATGAATGAATATTTTTTTAAGTAATATGAAGTTGAACCTTTCAGAAAATATTATAGGATCAATATAGGGGTTTCACGGTTAAGAGAAAAAGAGAAGAAGAGATTAGAAGAAGAAGAGAAGAAATGGGTAAGAGAGAAAGAGACTCAGAGAATCAGAAAAGAAAAGCAGAAGTGAATAATAGAGAAAATGAGTTGAAAGGAGAAGAGAGGAACAAGAGGAGAGTTGAAAGAGGAAGAAAAGAAGACGAGGAAATAAAGAGACTTGAGAGGATAAGAGAACAAGAGAAGAAGAGAAAAGAAGAAGAGAGGACGAGGAGGAGAGTTCAAAGAAGAAAAGAAAAAGAAAAAAAGATAGAGAGAATAGAGAGAAGACGGAAATAAGGAAATGAGTAGTTCCACAAAGAATGGTACGAGGTAGTTGGAAAAAGATGAGAAGAAAAAAAGAAAAAAAATCAGAAGAAGGTCCAGAACTTTTTTACAGTTCTCTATTACGCTCTTACTAGGAAATATCGACTTAGCTAGGAAAAAGAGAAGACAGTATCTACTCACATCATAATACAGTATGACGACACGGCAAAGAATAATAATAATAAAAATCACCAAAGAAGTCTAATAATACATTATTTCTCAACATTGTATAACGTTCTTCAACACTTTTACTTATATTTTATGAATCCCATTTCAAATAAATCTGAATTCAAGAAAACTTCTCTGCCCTAACAATTAGGAATCACCTATCGAATCTGCTAATAATTAGGAAAAAGAGGGAGAATGAAACAAGCACATTTGGAAAAATTCTTGAAAACATGACTCTTCAAAACATAAATCAATTTTATAGCAGTTTTTTATAGCTTCAAGATTAAAGACTAATTTCTTAAAAAATAGGCATATTTCCAAATCAGGAATAGAAAGGTGCAACAAGAAAACCGATTTGTAACCAAAAAATTTTGATATAAAAAGTAATCAATCACTGATTTCAGTTATTAGGCCGGAAATATATATATATTCTTAAAACATGTGTTTTTCTTTAAAAACTTCAATTTCCCTATGGACAGTTTCATTTCAACCCAAATAACTGCATCTCCAACCAAGAAATTTAAAATGTCAGCCAATAATTTCCATATTCCAAAAAAAAAAAAAAAAACGTTAGTTTTTACTAGATTGCTTGACTTCTCTCCTTAGATACGAGTTTTAAATGGGAATGTAAAATTCTCAAACCGGAAAGAATTCTCTAGCATGAAAAAGTTATTTTTCACAAAACATTGGAAAATTAATTTTGTGTGTTTGTGAAGAGTACTCTCTTGATGCACAAAATTTCTACATAGAGCCCGATGGAATAGATTATTCCTCAACAAGAGTATTTTGGTTTCAGTTTGAAAAAAATAGTGGATGAATTTAACGATTAGAATTGAATTTTTCATTTTTCTTACTATCAATGAAATTCTTCCGCAAATAGTCAGTATTTCTGTTGAAAATTTACGATTTATGGTACGTAATTGATTATTTTGTAACAAGAAACTTTTCCGTTGAAAATGCATACTTTTAAGTTAATAGTAAATTGAATTGTAGAATAGTCATCTTTCATGATCAAGATATCAACAATTTCGTCGAAAATTAATTTTCTTGTTTTTATAATTTAATATCTTCGTGTCACGAATTCCTAGTTTTCTTAGAAAATTAATCTTTTTCAGTTGATCATTCAACAATTTTTTCCGGAAATCCGTTAGAAATTCGTATCCTCAGTTCAGAAATTGAAGAATTTATTCTTCTCGATTAAAAAATCTTCTTTATATTATGGAATTGAACCATTTGGGTAGAGTTTTTTTTCTTGACCTAAGAAAAAAATTCTTGGCTCAAAATATCACTGTTCTCTGGAAAGTTCATCTGTTCAGTCAAAAAGTATCGTTTTCGTTATAAATTCATATTTTTGAGTTAAACATTGAACAATTCTGAATAGAATCCTTCGGACAAAAATTCAACATTTTGGTTGGAAAAGAGATCTTCTTTTTAGATTTGATTTTGGTTGGAAAATAAATCTTCCCTGGAGAACGTTCGTCTTTTGGGATTGAAAATTTAATGGTTTCATTGTAAATCTTCATTTGTTCGCCTTTTTAAAGGTATATCATTATGAAAATGGGGATGATTAGAAACATTATTTCTTTTAAAAAGTCTATACATATATCCTATTAGTACTTAGTTCTGGTTCAGGAAAGACCGGCTTTTCAACCAGCCCTATCATTTTTTGAATTTGAAATCTAATTTATTTTGCAGAAAGACCAAGATAAAAAATGATATAAATAAGCTGGAAAATTGAAAAAAAAAATCACTACATTTAATAAGAGTTTCCTTTGTACTTGAATAATGAGGAATCAGCAAATATTGCGAACGTCATCACATAATTATTAACCAACCTTGGCACGTGGACTCACGGGGAACTCGTGTAATGTCATTTGAGTTGACTTTCGAAAACGGGCTGATTTAATAGTTCACATACACATATAAAAAA
>WSXT02072624.1:0-12253 GCA_011762715.2 Neuroterus valhalla
TAGTTGGTAAGGTAGTACATAAGGATTCTAGATAAGGGAAAAGAAATAGATGTATATGTATAATTTGTAATGATTATGTAAAGACTCTCAAACCCGTAAAAGGGAGGGAGTATAAACAAATAAAGAAGAAGAAGAAGAAGAAGAATTAATTTTGAAAGAATACTAGAATTTTCCACAGACGCATATAATTTCCTCACACTAGTTGGCACAATTTAACTGCCTATTGACAAAAATCAATCAACGATAACAAACAAAACTTATTTCCAACAAGACAGTTGATTTTTCAGCCAAAGCAATGAATTTCGAAACATTATTATGAATCTTCCAATGGAACAGTTGAATTTCAAATCAAGAAGATGAATTTTCAACCTAAATGATAAAAAATTAACTACAAAACCTCAATTTTTAACCATAAATGTAATATTTGAACGAAAAGATCAATTTTAAAATAGAAATATGAATTTTCTACCAAAAAACTCAATGTTTAACAAAATAGTTGGATCTCGAACTGCAAAAATAATTTTTCCATACCAAGAATGGAGTAGTAAATGTTTTAGTTTGAAAACCCGATTTCAAACCAAGCAAGAGAGTTCTTAACGAAACAAATGAATTCTCAACTGCATCTATGAAATTTTCAATTTAAATATATTCAATTTTCAGTTGAAAAAAATTGCTTATAACAAAAAAAAAAAACTTACTTTCAACGAAAGAAAAAGTAGCTTCTGAACAAGTTGTTACATTTTTAGATAAAATCATGAATTTTTTCAAAAGTTCGTTATTTTCAATTTTAGTATAGTTGGACTTCAATCAGAAAGACGAATCTGCAACTGAGATAGGTCAAATTTTGACTAGATATTAGGATTCAACCAAAAAATAAATTTTCCGTAAAAATAGTGGAATTTCGAAATATAAAAATATTCATCTTTCACCAGAAATGGAAAAGTACTGATTTTATTGGGCAAATTATGTTTAATTCAAACATAAGTGTTTTCAACAAGATCTCGTTCCGACTATAATGAAAAATATTGAACTGTATAACTTGAATCGTTAACCGTAAAGAAGAATTTTTAAATGAGAGAATTAACTTTCGAAGAAAAAAAATTTTTTACCAAAAAAATAGATTCCTCGATGAAATCTGTGAAATTTCAACGAAAGAATTGAATTTTTAATTCAAAAAGACAAATTTTTATCCAAATTGTTGAATTTTCAAGTAGAAAAGATTAATTTCCCACTTAAAATGAAGCAGTTAAGTTTTCAGTTAATGAAATTAATTTCCTATCAAACTGACGAATTTCCAGGTAAAATGATGAATCTTCAAGTGAAATAGATGTATTTTATCCGATAAAGATTATTTTTACCCATAAAGATTAATGTTCGGAAAAGAGACGAATTTTCCTCACAGTACATAGATTCTCAAAGGAATAATTTGAATTTTAAAAAATCAATGTTCAAATAAATCCTCGATTTTTCACCGGAAAAAGAATAATTGATTTTCAACGAAGTAGTTACATTTTCAAGCAGAGGTATATTTTGAATTGAAATAATGCACCCTCAATAAAAAAATTTAATTTTCAAGAATTGAGTTTGACATCCAACCAAGTAGTTGATTTTTCAACTAAAAAAGGATGAATTCGCAATGAACGATTTGAACAAGTTTTCTATTATAATTCAGGAACATTTCTCCTGTGAAATACTATTTCTTCTCTAGAAACTGCTTGCAGAAATTTCTTCATTGAACATTGAGAAGAGAGGACTTTCAAACTGTGACGTATTTTGAATTGTAAGACCTATTTTTGTAAATTCCTCTCTCCTAAATCCGAATTATAATGATTCTCAAAAGTTCCCGTTCCATGTGAAAAATCCCATTTTCCAATTGGAATAATATTTCTTTTCTGAAACTCCCTGCCCTCGGATAAAAACAAAAATCATTTTTTTAGATTCCCTGTCCTAACTCATATGAATGTGAAGAATGCAAATAAAACGTGAATAGCACATTTTTCTGAAAAAATTGAGAAGACAATTATTTCGTATGCTTGAGCTATCATCAACTCGATTATCAGGCTTGAGATAGGATTTTCTTATAATGGGAAGAAATAAAAATTCTATCTCTTACAAAGTATAGATATATTCAAAAAGTTTTGAATGTACATGCTTTTAGTGAAATGATGGAATCTTTTTTTAATTTGTAACAAGTTTATTCGTATTTTTACGGTGAAACTTCTAATAGTCTAGGTTGAGTCAAGTAACTTTTTGCATCATTTTGCAGTGACCCTAGATAACAATTTTCATCCAATTGATATTTCATTTTTCAAACTCCATTTTAAATCGTTTATACATTTCATTATTGTGAATTGTATGTTTTTTAATTTTTAGTTACAATCACTTGATAAAAATTTGATTCTTTTTCATATTTCAGTTCTTCTTTCATTTCTTAAATTATTTGAAAATTAATTTTCTAAATTTTCGTGTGTGCTAATATTTTCACGCTAATAAATTATATAGCAACCTGCAAATTCAAATGCGTTCGAATTCCGAAAAAGTAGTTTTCACGTTGGTGTCAGTCTGACTGTTGTTATATTGGATTGCCCTTTGGCAAACATTTTAGGGGACAAAGAGACAGGTCAAGTTCGTGAACCAGCTATTTTGGATGAAAAATCAAAGCGAGGGAGCATTTTGAAATTTTTTTAAAACATTTTTTCCCAGACAAAAAATTTTGCGTACGGTTTCCCGTAGTAAGTAAAAAGAGCAATAATTTATCCCTATGATTTTTTTAAATAAAAACGAAATTGTCAAAGTTTTGGCATTTTCAAAATTCAAAAAAATAAACGTAGATGAGAATTTTCAGCCAAACAACCCAAGGTATGGAAAAAAGTTTTCGGAAAAAAATGTTTCTTCTTGGGAGCCCCCCAGGATGATATTTAAAACTTTTCAAGTTTTTTCAAAAAATCGATAATTCCGATTTTTTTATATTAGAAAGATTTTACTATTCACTTAAAAATTCGCCTTTTTTAGTTATATTCAACAATTTATCATTCAAAACCAAAAGTGTTTTTTAGTTCGTGTAACTTTTTTTATATTTATTGTTGAAAATCGATCTCTGTTGATGAAAGATTCAACAACTACTTCCTTGAGAATTGATTTCCTGTTCGAAAATTCATCACTCATGAGGGATGAGGGAAGAGAGATGAAGAAAATAGGGGGAGTGAAGTAGAGAAGATAAAAAGGAAAGAAGAAGATCAAGTCTAAAAAGAGAAGAAAAGAAAAAAGAGAATAGATGTTTGACAAGAAGGGAGTTGAGTGAGGAAGAAATTTACGGAAGAGGAGAAGGTAACAATTAAAAGGAGATAGTAGAAGAGAAGAAAAAAGTTGGGACAAGAAGAGAAGAAGAGAAAAAGAGGAGGAGAAGGGAAATAGAAAAGAACAGAAGTAGGAGAAAGAGAAAAGTAGGAGAAGATAAAATAAAAAGAAGTGGAAAAAGTAAAAGAGAGATGAGAATTGTGAAAAGAAGGGAAGAAAAGGAGAAAAAAGACAAAAAAGAGAGAAGAGAAGGCGTGAATATGAGAATGTCATAAAGGGAAGAAGGCACGAAGTAAAGAAAAGAAGACGAGGAGGAGAGGGTAAGTGACAGAGGGAGGAAGAATTCTACGGGGAGGAGAGGAGAAAATAATCGAGAGGGGAAGAGAGCTGGGAGAAAAGGAAAAATAGAGAATAAAAGAATAGGAGAAGCGGAGAGTTCAACAAGGAAGAGAATTGAAAGAAAAAGAGAAGCAAAAAGTGAAGGAAAGAAGAGTAACTGCAAAAAAGAAAGAAGAAAAAAAGAGAGGGAGGAAAGAAGACAGTTAGGATTTGAAGAGAAGAAAGGCTTAAGAGGAATGAAGACGAGCATAGAAGAGAAACAGGAAAAAAGAGAAAATAAGAGAAGAGAAAAGTAGAAGAGGAAAAAGTACAAAAGAAAAGAGAAATTAATTGAAGGAGACAAGTAGTGAATAAAAAAAGAAGAGCATAGAGAGTTGATTAAAAAAGAAAGGAAAGAGTACAAAATAAGTGAAGAAGAGAAGAGAAGTAGGGGAGAATACAAAAATATAAGAAAAGAAGGAAAGACGAATGAATGAAAAAGGACAAAGAAGAGAAGAACAGAGTAAAGACACGAAGAGAGTTGGGAGAAGAAAAGAAAGAAGAAAGGATAGATGATTAGAAGGAGAAAGAGAAAGTTTAGAGGTAAAGAGAAGAAGAGGAGAAAAGAAGAATATGAGAGAAGGAGATGATAACAGAAGAAGGAAAGAGTGATGGAAAAAAGAAGAGTTTGGAACGAGGGTAATAGAAAAGGAAGAAATGTGTTAGAGATAAGTAAAGAAAGAAAACGATAGAAAGAGAAAGAAGGATTCAAGAGAAAAAGGATGTGGACGGAAGTTACGAAAGTAGGTGAGTTGGAGAGAGAATATAATGAGGAAGTAAGAGAAGGATAAAGTGAGGAGAGAAAGAGTGCGAGAAGCAGAAGAAAAGAAAAGGAGGGAGTCGGAGGAAAGGGAGGGCAAAGCCAAGCAGAGAAGAAGAGATGATGAAAATAAAGAGAAAAAGATAAGACAGGATAAATTTTGGTTTTATTTAAAATTTATGTTCAAGGCTGTTTATAAACTTTTCCTCCCAAATTCATCCTTCCACTTGGCGCGGCTTGGGTCAGAGCTGCCAAGGCTCGAGATTCCAACGAGATAAATATCTATGAATAAACCGTTGAGCGACAGCTGATTGAACCCGAACCAGCAAGGAAATTGATAAATAAAGCAAAAGAACATTCTACGTAAAAAGGGTTCATGGGAAGACCCAATAAATTTAGTAAAACAATAGCCATTTTTCCAGAAATATCATTTTAATCAAAACAGTACTTACTACCTCTTTTTCAAATAATCCAATAAGTATTTTTCGTTGTCGCATTCCAAAACTTTCCAATACAATATTATTTCTCGACGAATTGATCCACAATGGTAGTTACAATACAATTTTAGGGAACCGACTCCCGATGGATTTCGACCATCTACAATTTAGGAGATCACAACGAAGGGTGCCGGCTTCTCGCTTGCCTCGTGGTTGCGTATTCTATTCGCCGCGCGTGGCTCTCGTCTGGGTCCCAAGACCCTGCGTTCGTCAATTGAACTATGAGTCAACCAGAAACCTGACATATCGACGGCAAATTTGAATTTAAAACTCGACCGTAAAGTCTGAAATGAACTTCAAGGTAAAGATTCTCATCTTGACGTCCACGGAAAAGTTATTTGATAAAGATATAATTTAACCCGTTGGTCCGGATTGACTTCCTGTCACACTCTCCCCCTTCGAACCGTGACGTCCAGGTGAGAATATGACAAATGTAGTTCTGGAACAGAGAATTAACAATAAGCATGTCGAGGTTAAGTACTGCATGTTATCTCAACTCAACTGGGAGACACTTTATGAGACTACAATGACATGGCGCGATGGTCAATTTTAACGGCATGAAAATGACGTGAAAATTTTAAAATGATGAATTTCTGGAAATTTGGCTTTGATGGCTTTTTTTTTCTCTGTGTAGAGTTTTATTAATAACTATTAAGTACAAAATTATCGAATAATTAGTCGAACCACGACTGAACACTTCTTCTGTGTTTTTTTCGATACATAAGAAAAATTAAAATTTATAATTACTTTATTTTATGATAATCGTTTGACACGACTAGCCCATCAGGAAGAAAGCAAACATATAATCGCCGCTTGAGGGCGTAACTAACCTAATGTCAATACAAAATAAATTTTTCGCGAATTGCGTGAGATAATTATAATAATGCGTTGGAACTCAATGCTGATAAGTTTCGTCTAGAATGAATAAATTATTAATTTGATTAACTCCATGGAAATAACTAGATTATTAAGTGAAAGGGTATGCAATCTTACTTCTAAGGTATCAAATGTGATACACAACCTACATTTATAAGAGTCTTTTCTCAAAGGGTGAACTGACGGACCTGCGCTAGTAAATTACTTAGCTTGGTTCTTCTTGTATTTGGTGGGGATGATGACTCTGATTTCATCACCATCATTGAGTTCCGGCCTCTCCTCCATCAATTCGTCGAGAGATTTGTTGACGAATGGGGCAAGCAGGGATTTGACGGCGAGTTTCCTTTTTTCTTCTGACAGCTGAATAGCGCTCTTGGCCTCCGGATTGACTGATTTCGTCACAGCCTGGAGGGCGTTCTCCCTGATCAGGAAGCTTCTAACCCGATTCGGATAGTCCTTCTTGTCGTCAAACTTGGCCTTGACTTTCCTTTTCAGTTCCTCTGCACCCTCACCGATGAGATAACGATGATCAGAGGGGATGGCCCATGCTGGCCAGGTGGCATAATTGAGCCTGAGCCAATCGATCATCCCTTGGAGACGGATGTTGCAGTCAGAACATTCAGGGCAGAATGAGGACAAATCTCTGGAGCAGCCTGGGCAACGTCCCAGGGCGTGCTCGTGCTCTATCCCATGTGGATAAATGCAGTCGTCCATATCAAAGCCATGAGCCACGCACATTCGACAAAATCCGGGGCGATATGGAAGCTTGCAGTCCTTGAAGTGGTGCTCCTTTGAAAGACAGTTGACGCAGCCGCCAACGTGCTTCTTTCTCACACTAGAGACGAATGTCTGCGTTCCACGGTCAATTTTCGTTGCCTCCATTTTCTTAACAAGGATCTCTGCCCTCTTTCTAATGAGATCCTTGAGCAGACTCTGGCTTATAATGCGGCAGTCTGCCATAAAGATTGGTTGTTCTTATCCGTGTGGGTTTAGCAGATGTGGGACGCCCAGTTCCCTGATGACGTCGTCAAATCTAGGGATACGGTTGAAAGGCAATGGTTTGACCATAACTGACGGGGCCACCACCGCTTGAGGATCATTGGTCGATCTTATTTGACGTCCTCCGTCGGTGAGTTCCTTGGTAGCGTGGCTGCTTGCTGGCTTCCGATTTCGTCGAAGGTTCTCCGCATGAACCTCAGCTGCTGACATTCGGGTTGGTTTAGTGAGTTTTAGTTTGGGGGGAGGTAGATTTTTAAGCTCCTCCAAGAGCTTCCTGGCCTCTTCGCTGCAGTTTGTCGGCTGTTTTACCACTAGGTTGTCAGGTATGTCATCTTTCGTTGAAAAGCTGATAGCCAATCCCCTGTCCTTCCGTGTGGCGAGATTGAAACCCTCCATCAAAGAGAAATAATCTTGTTCGCTCTCCATCTCCATCTTAAGAGTTAACAATTTCTCTTCTATCTCCGCTTGCTGTTGTCTCAACGTTCTCAACTTGTCCGAAACAAGTGGTAGGGGTGTAGATGCACCAGAGCTCGTTTTTGACGAATTTTCCATCCTGCCGATAGTGAGAATTATCGAGTTGGAGTCGAAATTATGATTCTCACAATAACCGTCCAGATACTGAAATTACAGCTTACTTAATACGCACGCTTCGACGTAGGATCTTAAGATCGCTTACGCTATATTTACCAATTATTTTACCATGTTTGTCTGCCACTTCAACGGTCACTGCTCCACATATTCTATTAACGAATGCCGGGCCTAAGAATTTGTGTGCCAACTTCGAGGAATATGCTTCGGCCTCATTAATTAATTTTTTATTCGGGTAGTAAACTTCTGACCCTAATTTGATTTTTATTGTCTCTACTCTATCTGAGTAAGCGAAATTCTACTACCGGCATGTGGTACGGTGTTGTAGGCTAATTGGATTTTAGACAAGTTTTCATCCCACTCTTTATGATCGTCGCCTATGAACGCGGAAATCATAGGTTTGACGGTTCGATTGACACGCTTGAATGGGTTACTTTGGGGGTGACTTAACGGGGTTGTTATGTGTTTGACTCCCCTAGCCAATAATAGAGCTTTAACATCTTTGTTAATGTACTCTGTTCCATTATCGGTTCTTATAGATTTCGGCGTACCCCAACGATCGAAAATTGTCTCGAGAGCTTTCACAACGAACTTTCCTGTTCTATGGCAAACTGGAAACAACTCGATATACTTAGTGTATAAGTCCTGAACAACGATTAGGTTAGATTTCCCTTTTTTTTTGTTCGTGTCTGAAAAACGATAGTGTCAACGGATAACTGGGCCCAAGGTGATTGCAAGGGCCTGGTAGTCAGGTATCCTTTCAAAGGTCTCTGATTATATTTCACCTTAACGCATATTTCGCAATCTTCGACGAAGGATCTGACATCCTTAGTCATACCTGACCAATAATAATTTTGACGAATCCTATCTAGTGTTTTGTCGCGACCTAAATGTCCGGCTTGCGGAATATCGTGGACGATAATAAAACAAATCGTTTCCTTCGACCTTCCATCCGAAAAATCTGTCAGGTTGATCTTTGACGAGCTTGAACTTAGTCTCGTACCAATCCTGATCGTAAATCGTGTTCAATTGGATTCGTTCTTGGATGGTTTCTTCAATGACTTTTCCCCACCCATCAGGATCAACGTCGACATTGAACATGCGCGAGAGTGCGGCAGGAGCTTTATTTGTGTTTCCTCGTCGGTGTTCCACCGTCATGTCGTGTTGATAAAGGTAAATTGCCTATCTGGCAAGGCGAACTATAGGATTTTTCAATCCATCGAGCCATTGCAATGCTTAATGGTCGGTAACGACCTTGAACGACATACCCTCTAAATAACATCTTAGCTTCGCTACGGACCAAACCACTGCCAGACACTCTTTTTCAGTAGTTGTGTAATACAACTCCGCGCCTCTCAATGGCCGACTCAAAACCTTCAACCAAGTTTTCAAAACCCGTCTCCGGGTCCTTTTGGACCAGGATTGCACCTAAGCCAAAGTCACTAGCATCGGTGTACAAAATGAAGGGTTGACCAGGAATGGGGACGTATAAACGAGGGGCCTCAATAAGGGCTCTTTTAACTTCGTCGTACGCCTTCTGTTCAACCTCAGTCCACTTCTAAGCAACCTTCGGACTCGTCCACTTGTTCAACGGCTCCTGGATTCTGGCTACATTTTTCAAATATCTGTGATACTTATTCACGAGGCCATTGAATTGTCGCAATTGCATCCGATCTTTTGGGACTAGGAAGTCAATTATTGGTTGGATTTTCTGGGGATAAGGTCTCATACCAAATTCATCCACAAGATAACCAAGAAACTCTACTTCTTTACAAGCGAAGCCACTTTTTTCGCGATTCAGGATCAATTTAGCCTCTCTAAAAACCTCAAAAACCAACGACAAAATGGCAATGTGCATTTCGAGATCCTGGCTAACAATGATCCAGTCATCGAGGTATGTAAAAACCTAATCACGCCATTTGTTTGGCAATTCCCTCTCGGAAATTAACTCCTGATATTTCCTTTTAAGAAGTTCCATTAACTGCTGGAAGGTAAAGGGAGCCCCAGCTAAGCCATATGGCATCACATTCCACTCCAGGATTCCCCTTCCTTCTACCGGAAACGCCGTATACTTTCGACTCCCTTCATTCATTGGAATTTGGTGGAAAGCTTCACTTATGTCAAGAGTTGAGATGAATCTGGCCTGATGGAGTTGAGACAAGATAGATCTCATGTTGTGGAGAGGGTACGCTGGCTTGATTGTCTTCTGATTAAGGGGTCGGTAATTTATGCAAAACCTAAGTCCACCATTTGCTTTAGGAGCAACTTTCGGCGGGCATGCCCATTCACTATTACTTCACGAAACGTAACCCTTTTCCAACAGGCGATCGACTTCTTCACTGATAAATTTGCGTATCGTTTCGCTTCGTCGATATGGTTTCTGCCGGTGAGGCGTTGTATCACTCAACTCAATCACGTGCTTTATTAATTGAGTCTCGCCAGTAGACTCTTTGTCAAATTGATCAAATTCGGAGTCTAAAAATTCTCTCAGACGGGTGCTCTCGTCAAGTGAGAGCGTCTGAAGCTCGTTCAATATCGTGGGACTATGTGATAGTGGATAGCGGTGTTTGCTGCTACTCAAGGTATAAGTCTGCGAAAACGGGTCGGCCAACACTCTACCCCACTCTACCGAGTCCTTTAACGACTGACCGATCTCCAATGTGGACGCCTGCACGAGATGTCAAGTCACTCGTCATCTCCCGAATTTGAAATTGTTCAACGCGTTCGTCAGCGGACTTGCTAAGGAATGACCTTGCACTACCACTGTCGATTATACCGCGAATTTTCTCGCCGAAAATGTTAATTTCGATAGGTATTTTAATCGACCTTCTTGGTTCTTGGTTCGCGTTACCGTGACGGTATATTTTTCTCTGTGCTAATCGGTGGATGATATGTGGGGGAAGTCGAGACGGAAACCAAGATCTAAAAGAGTTAGACCCTGACTCTTCCTCAAGATTGGTCGGCTTGATTCCGCCCCTCTCGGGATCCTCATCTGAGAATGAAAATGAGAATACCGTTTCCTCAGTCGGTTCCGCGTGCTTCGCATTTAAAGAATGCTCCACCTCGTCATCAGAGTTTTCCGACTCGCTAGAAACTTCGTCCAGTAGACGCAATTCCAATAGGTCAGGGTCATTAAATCTTATCTTACCGCCATCACCATCAGTATTATCCAAATCTTAAGGCTGGTCGATGTTAAGATTCTTTCGAACACCGATGACCTTCTCAGAAAAGGTAGGAACCTGAATGTCCTCAATTTGGCCCTTGGTTTCAGTAGCCTGAGACGGAGTTACTGAGGGCTCTTGGCGTTTCCCTGTTGTTTCGGGCAATCGTATTATAGTGACCTATTTTGCGGCAGAGGCAACAGACCATCTGCGGTTCCGACATACAGTAGCGCAAGGAGTGTCCCAACTTCGCACAATTAAAACAGAACGATTTGGACCGATCGAAAGGTTGTCTTACTCCTTCCGGTCTATTTTGTTCGTCCACGGGGTTTTAAGAATATTCTTATTTATTGTGTTTGTTTGACTCGATTTCCTCTCGAAGTTTCCCAAATTTTGGTCAAGTCTTTGTCGTGTCATAGATTTCGAACTGTGAACTTTGAGGTCTTTTTTGAGGTCCGCGATCTGTCTTGGTTGAAAGGCATTGAAGTCTGCTACCCGATCATCCTCCGAATTCTCATCACCCGTATTTAATTCGTCTTGTTTCAAATATTCGTCGAACTCTTCAGCTGAGTCGAACTGTCCGTGAACATAATTCAAGTCCGTGCGACCAGACCTCGGACGTGGTTTCTGCGATTCAATTGATCTCTGGTAGAGACAGCTACGTTCGTTGACATAGCGCAACAGTTTGGTGTAGTTTCTGAGAGACAGATTCAGAATCTCGAATGTCAATCGCGGATTAAACTTCGCCAGGATTTGTTTTAATTGTTTCGTGAATTCCGGGGGGTACTGCATACGCTCAAATATGAGTCTAGCTCTACACGCGAATTCTGCGAGTGTTTCATTCCTCTCGAGTTTTAACTCGTGAACCTCGAGGAGGAGATCAGAGTCATCCTTTTTGACGCCCCACTCATAACGAAAAGCGCGTGAAAAGTCCCTCCGCGTAAGCCACGAGTTCTTATTTACGGGGTACCACGACCTGTATGACCCCTCGAATATCTTTGATAGACATGGGACAAACAAATCTCTATGTATCCCGCTGATACTCAAATAATCTTTAGGGATTAGTAAAAACTGTTCAGGATTCCTTTCGGTTCTTGGAGAAGAGATCTTCCAGGAACTGACTACACGACCAATTTTCATTGCCATGTCTCCGCCAAAACCTGAGCGACCTCCACCGGGTACACGAATCGAGAGCACAAACCGATTTTGACTCGAATCATCTCCAAGAGAACTATCGCTTTCGCTTGAGTCATCATCCCGACAGGAAAACAACGAACCTATTCTCCGTGCACCAGAAATCCGACCAGATGATGGTAAACCACGTGAATCGCTCGACTGAAGTGAAGCGCGACTCACACTGCGTCTGTTCCCTTGAATATTTGGGGTAACCTTTCCCTCGCTAATTGCCATTTAGCGATAACGCTGCTCCGACACAAAGATTTCTCTGTCGACTATCTGCACGTTGGCATCCGGTCCACCAACTACAATTTTGATTAATCGCGGAACTTCATTTTGGTTCCCCAGATCGGAATCCATCGTGTCCCTATTTTGCGAATAATTATTGCCGCGAGAAAGCCGTGAATCCATGGTTGGAATTCTCGGTTGAAATGTTGAGTTTTAGTTTTCAAAATGGACGTGTCTGAGCTCCCTTTCCGCTGAACCTATTCCGTTTCTATCGGTCGGAAGATCACGTATCA
>WSXT02072635.1:0-12253 GCA_011762715.2 Neuroterus valhalla
TTTTTCCCAGATGAATAAGACATACTTAATTCAGATAATCTGTGAGTTTCAGACTGTTCTGTGATTTTTTTGAAAAAGGCTCAAGCCTTCTTAACTCGCGGCATAATTTGAAGCACACATTTCGCCACACATGTGAGGAAGACGACAACGTGCGTCCAGAAAATGGAAAGCATTCCAGGCAAAATGAAGAATTCCTGCGAAACAAAGAAGCAGATGTCCCTGAAAATCACGAATGGATTATACGAAGCATTCCAGGAGATCAATCATCTGAAGGAGAACGCAAGAGACACGGAGAACTGGTCTGCGGGCTTGATGTCGGATTAACTCTTTCCTCCACCTAAGGAAAAAGGCCAAGAGTTCCAAGTAACAGTCCCCGAAGGACGAGTTCTCTGAAAAGGGAGAAGCCGGCAGATATACCTACGACGAAGATGAAGAGCCCGAGGCGAGCTCGACCCGAGACAGTTCTAATTAGGCCGTCCGAGGCTTTAATCTACGCTCAGTTTCTTAGGAACATCAATAAAACGATGGGGCCGGGAATCATAGGTGTAAAAATCAGGGATGTTCGGAAAACGGGCAATGGGGATATCTTTATCGAAGTAGGAAACGAGGCAAAAGGCAAGATCAAACTTTCTTCTTCCATCAGAGAGCCTGTCGGAAGTGAGTAGAAAGTGCGAGAACTCGTCTTCCGCGTTGGAGTAGAAGTACTAGACCTCAAAGTAAAAACACTTGGATATGGAGGCAGTTCGATGTGCAAGATGCAGGAGAGATAACAGTCAATATGACGAAGGGGGCCTCAAGCGTGACTTGAAGGTCTACGGCACTTGGCAGCGTTCTGCACTGGCCCTGACGGGATGACTGGATACTGACGTGCGGTAAAGGGGGGCACAGATCCGTGGAGTGCTCAAGGACTTAGCACTGCTACCTCTGCGTCGCAGAGAAAGATGTTGCCCAGAAAGATCATCTTCCCGCAACCACGATTGATGTATGGTGTTCCAGGAAGGAATCTAGAGGCAGAGCATCTGGAGGGCAAGAAAACGGCACACCCTGAAGTAATGTGAGAGTGGTCCAAGGGGGAATCATGCACATAAGAAAATGGTAGTTTGTAGTGAGTATAAGATGGAATTCACATCCCTAGATCTTCAGCAACATCGAAAGCCTCACACTACCAAAAGTTTAAGCGCGTCTGTCCGATTCTGAATCCTTTCTGTTTAGGCGTCTTCGGATTTCATAGATTACATATTTCATATAATAATTCATGTAACTTCATCTGGGACTGCTTGATATCACACTTCATAATAACCATCGATCTTGGGACAAATACATTAAAAAAGCCTTGTCCTAAAAATTATCAAAATTTGGTTATGTTCTTGAGATAAAAAACTTTTCTTAGTATTTTAAATAGTTTCGTTGAAAACGTGGATTTCCCACTGGAAATGTGGTTTTTACGATCCAAATAAATCTATGCGGCTCATGAGAAAAAGTTTTCTACAAATTTGTAGGCCACATCAAAGTGAACTATTTTATATTCGAATATTTTTGCGTTTTTCGTACAATTCGGCGACGGGATGAGTTGTTTTTTTTCATATTGTTTTCTTCAATAAAACAAAAAACGCGCGTCCTATCAAAAAATGGCTGATGACAAATTGGTAGGTCTTCTTTGGGTGAAAAATCTGGTCCACATACACTTCTTTCCCATTTTGTACAGTGCGGCGACAAATGGTATATATTGTGAACCTAGAGGGAGAAGAGAGACTCTTCCGACAAATGTATGTTTGCAGTAAAAGTCGAAAAAGTCCCTCTCCCCCTTAGCGTATATGATATTTCTTATATCAAATGAACTATTCCAGACATTTTTCGAAATAGTCATGATTTCAGCCTATATTACATTTCGAAGAAAGAGGAAGCATGATCGCGGAAAATTATTGATGCAATATCGAAACAAAAATATCGATATTTACCATATCGATATATCGGACATGGAAATATCGATACCGCTGATATATCGGTCGAAATGACCGATATATCGATATTTTAATCCTTGTTTTGAAAAAGGTAATTCAGTCATTTAATCAACCTAATCTGATGGTGTAGGGTAATAAATATAGATTGTTTCTGGATTGAATCATTTTCAATCCATTTTAATTGGTAAGAGCGAGTACAAAATTTTGCGCATAGTAAATTTGGCGAGAATCATTACTATCTGAACCAGAAGGCGTAAAATAAATTTCAATCAGCGTTTATGTTCCTTTCAAATAATGAAATTCAATATACGTGACTTACAAGCTTCTAAGTGAAACGAAACATAGATAATTTTTTCATTATAAAATTAAGTTATAAGTAAGCTTTCAGTCTTTATAATCCCTTACATCTCTTATGTACTATCAATAACACTGCTTTGTAATGCAGCAGCAGTGTCCTGTCCGTTGAAATCTATTCCTTTAGGACATCCAGATTTTATACTAGACTAAGAACGATCAACACTCCTTTGGTATTTTTTACGAGCCTTTGTTTGCCTGAAGGAATCAAAACACCAGATTTTAACACCGCCATTATCATGAGGAATTAGAAAATTAAAATAAGAAAATATGTAAAATAGTGTAGTGAGGCCGAGGCTAAGGAATAAGAAAATCGATTCATAAAGTGGATGAAAGGAAGTATAGGAAAAATTAGAGGTTAAAATAAGTAGAAGCAAAGTACTTCAAACCAAGAAACGTACACTAAGAATCGCAATCTGGGTGCACTCTTTTAATATTTTAGGTTCTATAGCATAGCCTTTTGTCGACTTGATTCAGAAACTGCTATTTGTGGAGCTTCAATCCTTTCATTCGATTTCTTTTCTCGTCCATAATATAGCCCGCACTAGAAAATAACTTTTCGCGAGGTACATAAGTCGCAACGACGCTCAAATACTTTATAGCTATTGGTGCTTAATCATGAAACACATTTGACATATCGTTCCAATATGCGATTGGGTTGTCCTCTAATTCCGCAAGAGGAGCTTTTAAATAAAGACTCAATTCATCCAGCAAGGCGGGGACATCGCCATGAGAAAGTACTTGATTTTTGTTCAATGTAGCCTTCTCCTTGAGTAGTCTGTGACTGTTCCAAAGTGAGAACTGCTCGTTTCCTGTAAAGTAAAATTTTTTTTCCAACTGTACAAGGTCACATAATGAAACAAACCTTGAATGGAAATGAGAAAAATAAAATCATTTCTGCAATAATGTGTAGATTGAATGTAACTTACTCTGAGTTTTCTCAGCTTCTTGTCCTGGATTAGAATCATCTTCATTTCTTGTTGGAACGTTTGTTTCGGCAAAAAGCATTTCCTTCACGTACTTTAGAGCACGAGAACCACGTTCAAAATTATTGGATTCGATCATCTTAAATCTTGGTTCCAATAGCGTAGCAATGGCAAACATGTAAGCGGATTCAACTTCATGAAAGTGATGACGAATTTGAAAAAGCATAGTTTTAATCAGTTCTCTCCAATCGCGCTGTTTGGAGTCAGTTTAGTTATTTCGTTTTCAATCCTATAAATCAAGGGTATGACTTGACCGGCTGTCACATACTTTTGTGCATACTTCGTGTAGCTACTTCCAAGGGGCGTAAAACCTCAACTATTTCATTTAAAAATGAAATCTCTTTAGCACTCAAAATTGCAGGTGCGTTTGAATAGTTCATAATGATTTCGCTCACATAACAGCGCAGTTGAAGAAAGCGCACGAGCATGTAATAGGTCGAGTTCAATCGAGTGGCAACCTCTTACTTCAGCTTTGAATCTGTTTTCAGACGGAGATCGTCACATGCCCTTACACTTTGTTTGAAAAATGTAACTATACTTTTAACACTTGTGATTATATCTGGCTGATTCGGCACAGATGCTATGCATTTATCTGCAATTAGGTTGATAGTGTGAGCACAGCAGGCTACATAAAAGTTTTTCACAATAAAAAGATCGACTCCTCGGACTACATTAGCACCATTGTCTGTAACAATCGCGCTAATTCTACTTGTCTTAATGTCCCACCCCCTACATGTATCGCGCAGAGGATCCCTAATATTAACGCCAGTGTGACTTGTTGTTAGTTCGCAAACACCTAAGGAACCACTCGGCAAATTTCCATTTTCAACATAATGGACTGTCTCTCCAATAAAGCTTCTTGTGTTCAACGTGTCGGTCGAAATGTCAGTAGTAAGAGTCACGTCTTCAACATTGCTAAGGACTTTTTTATATTCTGCGGAAATTGTGTTGTATTTTACGTCCAGACGGTTTGACATTGCCGTTCTGCTGGGGATCTCATAATTGAGGGCAATTTAGCTCAGAACTTCTTTGAATCCCTCCCTCTCAACAACATTGAACGGATCATAATCTTTACATATCATCTACAAGATTTTATCAGTTAATTTTTCGTGTTTCGTGCCACCCTCTTCAATTGCAGAGATATTACCAAATATGTTTCATATATTCTCCTCTGGAACGCTCGCTGGAGAATCATTATTAGAAGAAGAGGCTTTAGCCTTCAATAAAGATGAATCTACTTCTTGCGAAGTAGATGGCGTGGGTTCCACATTTTTAGAAGAATTTCCTTCGTGATTTTCCTGAGCCTTTTTTGATGTATCGGTACACTCGTTTTTGCATTTTCGTTCCTTCGAGAAAGATGCTGAAGTTTTCGCCTCTTCAATCTTGTCTATAAACGGTGCGTGAAAAACTGATAAGT
The DNA here is from genome assembly GCA_011762715.2 of Neuroterus valhalla. Taxonomy (NCBI): domain Eukaryota; kingdom Metazoa; phylum Arthropoda; class Insecta; order Hymenoptera; family Cynipidae; genus Neuroterus; species Neuroterus valhalla. The sequence continues at coordinate 4,719 of WSXT02072635.1, forward strand.
GACTTCTTAAATTCGACGTGTTAAGAACAGGTAACTACTTTGTCACAGAATTTGCAGTAAGCCTGAATTTTATCCACTTGGATAAAGTACTTCAAATAGGGATTTTTTTCACCGTATCTGTAAATTATAACCTGTACAGGAAAAAAAATTGATTTAAACATAAATTGTTAAGAAGGTTCATCACTTTTTGAAATAAATATTTCAAAACTGTAATTGAATACATTAATAAGGCAAATTTCAGGAGCATTTAACTTGTCATTCAAGAAGTACGTTAATCGTATCTGTTATTGTTTTCAGGAGGAAAAAGAGAATTCTATTATAAGAAAATATAATTTTGTTGTATTTAACAGTTATTTAGGAAGCATCAAAATTACAAGGTATCTTCATTATCAAAGTACAAGTTGAAAAAAATGACAAGAAATGTAGAGGTTTGGAGAGAAAATTCAGATTTATTGGAAAACACAAAATTTGATATATATACATGGAAGATTTACAATTAAAAATCTTTTCCCTGCGAGAAACTTCTTCTCGTTTTGTGTTCGAAAATATCCCATGCCAATTTTTTTATTTAAATGTGATACTCGAAAATCTCGAGGAATGATTTTCAAAAATTTGGTGATCGGGAAAAATCATTTGTTTTCACTCGCTCAACGTAAAAGAAGTTTTGAAAACAAAAAATTATTTTTGTACTGAAAATACGCATTCAGCCACAAGCTTTGCAAAATAGTATAACATACCTACTGTTGTTCTTTTTCATAACAATATAAATATACTAATGAACTATTTTTCAGATCGGAGCGGTACTCATTTTTTAAATAGAAGTGCCTATAAAGAAGGAAGACTGTTTAATTCGATCATTTTTGCATAAAATGAAATTTCGGGATGGTTACCCCAACTAACCTTGAAATTTAAAAAGTTCTTTTACGCAAAACTGATTAACATGAAAAGTTTTTCCTTCTGAATACACACTTTTATTTAAAAACGGAAAAACATTTTTCATTGAAAACCAATTAATGCTAGTATTTATTGCGTATTCGTGAAGTGAGGTAATTCAATTTTGAGGTTATAGAACTTAAAAACTACATTGATTTAAAAAGTAAAAATGTTTTATATATATATTAAAACAAATATGAATAATAAAACTTACCTGATTATCCAGGTGTTTATGAAAGTGGAATTTTGGTCTCTGGTAAGACGATTTTGATTTTTCGCCCTACAACACGTCGCGTGGTCGAAAATATTGTTTTCAAGGAAAAGATCAATATTAGATATCGACATATCAGAACAGAGATATCGATATAAAATATCGATATATCGGGTGAAAGATTTCAATATTTCCGATATCGATATTGCATCACTAGGAGAAATTCACAAGTTCTGGTGTAGGTACTGGGTTAAAACCTCCGTCCGAGAGGGGTAGAGGGAGGGCATATACCGCCTGAGAGAAACAAATGGTAATCCTGATATTCGAAGATCATTTATTTTTATGATAGTCGTATGACGACGAATAGAATTTTACGGTAATTTATGGGAAGTTACCATATTTAACTGATGAAATTCAGACATCGGATTATAGGTACTATCAAAATGTTGAAATTTGCATACAAACGTATGATATAAAAGTAATGTGGAAAAAAATAGAAATTCTTATATTAAATTATATTAATCATAGGAATTTCTATTCATTTTCACATTATATTCATATCATATATTTGCATGCATATTTCAACATTTTGATGATGCATATAATTCCATGTCTACGTGATAATATTGCCGTAAATTACAGAAAATTCCCGGCAGTTTTTGGGAATTTACGGTCATTAATGGTATATTCACAGGAAAATATGATAACTGATCATAAATTACCCAAAATTCAATAGAAATATTTCCAGGAATCTATGAAAATTTTCGTCAATTTATAGTAATCTCACACGAAACCGACGGCAGTAGCTGCGTGGTTACTTCCGACTTGGGCGGGATCTCGAATGTCAAGCATGAACGGGGACGTTTAGCACTCGGGTGGGTGACTGTTCGGGATTCTCGCTTAGTCGTGCATTCACCATGGTTAATTACTGTCGAACGGGAGATTTGACGCCAAGGGTCGGTGTAGGCATTCGATGCTATCGAATGCCTACATCTAAACTCGTCTGTCGATAATCGACGGCGCTCAGGAGTTTTGGTTTTCTTCATTTTTCCTCTCCTCTGACCAAATGTTCAGGCGAATGCGAGCGTTTTAAATCAAAAATCCGGCTGCAGACGGTAGGGGTTTCAAAGATTGAAAATCCCGCAGGATTGAGTACGTCAGGCATTGCTTGGAGGCTTATTATGAGAGTTGGGGTTATTGGGGATTTCGGGAAGGGATTTGAGTTGAAGGGTTCGATGTCTGACGATCCCCTGTGGACGGGGGGAATATATAGATATGTAAAAACACGAAAAGGGTACACATTAGGAAATTTATAGAAGTTTTCGGTGATTTATAGTAACCTTACAGGTAATTCATGGTAACTTGAGATATATAACACAAAATTCAATTCTAAATTTTCATAAATTTCCGTCACTTCGCGTTAATTCCATCAGTTATATATGGTAACTTTCCATAGACTACTGTAAAATTCTATTATCTGCAACCAAAATTTCCTCAAAGTTTTCACATCGTAAAATGCGAGCTTATAGATGTATAATTTTTATAATTTATCACTGACGTCACTCTTTACTTCCTAGGGAGAAAAAAGTAGAGCTGCAGCCCCGCTTCATAGGCGTCGAAATTATGCATGTCTAATAAGAATGACTCTTTTTTTTCAATATTATTTTCCCTAATAAAACAATAACTATGCGTTTTATCGAAAAATGGTAAGATTGGAATTTGTAGATTTTTCTCGAATGAACAATTTTGTATACTAGAATTTTTCCTTGTCTCCAACCGTGTCTCCACGAAACACATTTTTTATTTTTATACTATTTTTGCAAATGAAACAAGAACTACGCTTCCTATGGAAAACCAGCGGAAACAAATTTGTAGAACTTTTTTAGATGAACAAGTTGTAATGTTGCTTTTTTCCGTATCTCTTATACGTTATTCAGGACATGAAATTTTTTATTTTTCAGTATTTTATTTCTATGGGTAAAACCATAATCGTTGGTCAAAAATGTCTGGTTACCAAACTGGACCTTCTTCTTTGTCCCCCAAAACGCGTGCCAAGGGCTTCTGACAGAAAAAATTGCGCTCCAAAGGAAGCATGAGATTAACAGTGGCATTATAATCCTAGAACCGAACGAGTTACCCTCACTTTTGGAACTGGTTAGCTTAATTGCGTAACAATCATCAAGTATTGAAAGAAAAATTCGTAGAAGCACAAAATCTCTACTTACATGTGGTTTGAAAGGCCTCCTAATATTTCTACTGGAAATCGTTCTGAATTTCCGGTTCAATTTTCAACTCATAGAAATGTGTGATTTTGAGATGTCTTTTTCAATTAAAAAGAGGTTTTGGTTTGCCCTACTAGAAACAAATACTTATTTTTATGTAAGCAGAAAGAATTATTTTTCAGTAAAAAAAATTCTTGTTGCCTTTGATGAAATCTTTATGATCTCCTGCATGAAGACACAGCATGATATGCAAATGATTGTGGTATCAAGGATCTTTCCTCCCACTCATCAAATCGCAGGTGGAAATGTTATATAAATTCATATGCTATTCACGACATTCTCCGAAAATTGGGCTCAAGTTTTCTATTGTTATCTCTGCTCGCCATTGAAAACCATGAAGATCGTCATTTTATTTTTCGCCTACGTGACTTTGTTTAATGATGCAAGTAAGTGCACCTTGAATTATGTTTCTGAATATAATTATTTATCATAAATAGTTTATACCTTTCAAATGAGAACAGTGAATCGTGGTACTGATACTATACGTAATCTTTGATTGGATGCTTGCATTTTATTACTGCCACGTGGCAAGATTCAGATCATTGAACATATGGGAGTCAATGACGAATAGAATATTGCAGTTCATTCTCTGTTGGAAATTGGTTGCAATTTTTTGCTAATATGTACTTCGAAATGTTATTGGGTGGCACTTTGTTTTTCCTATTTTCCACATTTTGGTCTCTTATATGATAATGTCATATCATGTATATTCGATATGCCCCCAACATATATCATTAAGTCTTATCTTATATCTGTCTTCTAAATACACAGTATGACATTCACTTTACAAGATTTACATTTTATTTTTTTCTAATAGTATCTCCATTTAGTGCCATTTAAAATATTCGAATCTTGCAACATATAGGGATGTGAAAATTGTGACTACCGCAATGTTCTATATAGAAATTTTGATAAATTATTACTTTCTAGTTTCGAATGTGATTAACAATAAATATTATATTCAGTTTTGTTCCTCCGAATAGAGATGATATACATTTGTAAGAAAGATTGCAGTCTCTTCTAATTAACAGTTATTTTTCTAGAGTTAAAAATCATAAAAAATAATATTTTCCCTACAGTTGACGGTGTATTGATTGAAGAGTACTAATCCACATGGGCTTGCTTCTGTAGTACTTGATAACTATGATTATTTTTATGCACGTCTTCATACGGATTTCAATGTCCATAATTATAACAATGGGCTTCATGATAGCTCTCCAAAATATACCTGTCGTATAGAAAGACCAAGAGGGTCCATTTTGAAAGCATCAATTGAGGGTCATAATGATCCTGAATCAGTTGAACGCTTTCGTGATGTATCGCGGGTTTATGTACTAGTGCCGGGTGAACCCAAAGTTGTAGGAAAGTTGGTTTAAGATGTCTGATCGATCTTGCATAAATATATATTGAGAGTCATTCAAATTTCAATTATCAGGACTCATTTTCCAAGGCTTCTTACGTAATAATATTTCACATTGGAGTTTCTCTGTATGACTCTCGTTTACATACGAGCCGATCACGCCAGCCGGTATCGAAGCAAGTCAAATTCACGTGATTACATCAGAAATGTCACTTCTGGTGGGGGTAAAGCCACCTCTGCCTTTGTCCTCTACAAGCTTCAGAGTAAAATATTTTCCTTAACAACAAACATGTTGTTACATCTCGTGAACATAACTGTTTTTTAAACTCAAAAAAATTTCATGATGAGTCTTGTTAGTGTACCAATCGGAATGTTTTGTTCCCCTGAAAAACTATGTTCTCTTGTTATTTCAATCAAATTTTTTTTTGGCTGAATACGATATACTATAAGGTCAGGACCACTAGCGCTTACGCCAGTGGTCTGTTCTGTTAACGCCGCGTAATTGCGCCCTAGCATATATTTTATGGGGGAAGGAAAAGAAGAGGCGACGCTTATCTTATCTGAAACGATCCTAATCCGGAAAATGAGTTTTGGACGCTGGTAGACCTTTTGTCATATCAAGTCACAGTTTGAACCAGCTCGACAACTACAAACTTTTTGAAAAAATGTCTTTATACTCAACAATGTACCCAAAAATCATCCGAATGAAAGGAATTGCAAAAGGAAAAACCCAAAAAAAACTCTTTATATTATATGATTGCTCTTATATTTTCATGTGTTTCTTTGAAAACCCTCAAAATCATTCCTAATTCGCAATAATTGGAAAAGTTGAAATTGGAAAGCCTTGTCAGGTGATAAAAATTTGAAAGGTCTTTGTAAGACGTCCCTGAAGTCTACGTGGAAGGCTTAAGGGGACCTTCTAAGGGGCCTTGGACGCCCTCACGGAAGACTTATGAGGTTTCTTGCTGCGACGGAGATGTATTCATAAAAGATAAAAACGGTTGTATGCTACAAGAGAGGAGCGGGAGGGAGAAAGAAGGAGATTCTTGCTAAGTGTAGAGGAACAAGGCTACAGTGTCATTTGTTAGCACTAGGCAGTTTCACACTTTTCATTGTAAAAAAACCTGAAATAATAATTTGATAATCAAATGTATTTGAATAATTCAAACGAGGATAATATTAATAAACATGATGAACTGTAATAGTCAATTAGAACCTGACCGACCAAAGGTGTTCTCGCGTTGGCATCGCAGGAAAGCGTAAACTGTCCTCATATGATTCTAAGGGCTCTGTTGGCGGGAGCATTGCTATTCTTGCGGTTCATAAATCTGTACTGACAGATCGCACAGAGTTCAAAGAAATTTTCAAAATTGTCTTTGATTTTTCATCCAAAATAGCTGGTTGAAAAACTCGACTTGGCTTCCTGGTCCCTCTTGTTATTTGGCTGAAAGTTCTAATTTTCTTCTATATTTTTGAATTTTGAAAATACCATAACTCTCACAATTTTCATTTTATCGAAAAAAATGATTGCGATAAATTGTTTAACTTTTTGCGTGCTACGAGAAATTGTACTTAAAATTTTTGAGTCTTAAAAAAAATTCCAAAAAAAATTTTAAAATGCTTCCTCTATTATTTTTTATCCAAAATAGCTGGTGAAGAAGCACGATCGAATATGATCATTCTCTCCAAGGTTATCGAATTCAAAGATTATTTTCAATTATTTTCTATGCGCTCTGAACAGGAATTTTCGATTTTTTGAGAAAATTCAAAAAGTTGTATTGCTCTAATTGCCTTGCCTTTCTCGCTTCGCCTCGCATGCATTTCCCTCCACTTGTCTAGCCTCGCATTACCAAACCTCGCATTGCCTTTTTTCATGCAGTATTAATTCCATGTTTATTCCACTCCTATCCAACTCCTCGCTTTCTTCTAACCAGTGTTCTACCTTTGCATAACCCTTTCCACACAACTCGCACATTCTCTTCACCTGTGGAAGCCAGAAACTATCAGCGTCCTCCATGCTTCCTCATCTCATTCCCGCTATTATCTCCTGGCTTCCTTGAAACCAGGACGCGCGGACTCGCGCTACGTGGACGTTCCGAAATTCTCATGCGGTAACACCGCGCCGGGACAAAAATTTTAAACCGCATTTTCTCAAAACGACTTTGTTGTCGAAGGACGGCGAGCCTGATGCGCGCCATTGTCGCGCTGCCGCAGACGATTCGTACATTCTTGTAGGGTGCATAGCTTATGGATAACGTAATTAACCATGAACAGGGGGACGTTCAGGTATGGTGCAGCATTCTTATCTACAGGGCACCGGAGTGATGTGAAAATGCTTCTGGATTCTTGAGTTTGCACAGGGGAGTGACACGAATTTCGCTTTTGCATTGGAAGCGCGAGTCAGTTTTGTGAAGAGCGGCGAGTCGTGGAACGTTGGCGCCACCTTTGCATGCCCGGTCTTCCCGCTATCTGTTATCGTTTTGTATATGACAGCTCGTGAAAAACTCTAATTCTACCGTATATTTGCCGTTTTTGATTGATTAACGGATGAATTTGCAATAAAAATGGAAGAGCATCGATGTATAGCTCCTAACTGTCAATCAGGGTACGACAAAAAGGATTTCATTGTTGAACCTGAACATGTGGTGTGTAAAAATCACTTTTTGAAGGACGAAATAATTTGGAAAGAAGAAGTTTAAGCTCCTGATGGATCGGTGATGGCAGTAAGTATTATGATTTGTTTACACCT
>WSXT02072646.1:0-12253 GCA_011762715.2 Neuroterus valhalla
GGTTCCTCAAAATGTGTGCCAAACGGCAATCCAATATGATCATTCTTTCGAAAGATATCGAGTTCACAAATTATTAAATTTTTTTTTTTGTGCGATCAAAATGGGAATTTTTGATTTTTTGAGAAAATCCAAAAAGTTCCATTCACCACCTTGTAGAGCTCCCAAAAAAAAACATTTTTTCATTCTGACTTCCTTTTCAATCTTGCGTCATTTGGCTAAAAATTCTAATTTTCTTTAATATTTTCGAATTTTGAAAAAGCCACAATTCCGTCAATTTTGCTTTTATCAAAAAAAGTCGAAATGATAAATTGTTTCATTTTTTACCATCTACAAGAAACTGCACTTACAAATTTTTAAATCTTGAAAAAAATTTTTTTTTAAATGCTCAAAATGCCCCCCCCCTTCGATATTTTATCCAAAATAGCTGGTTAACGAACTCATCCTGTCTTTCCGGTCCCTCAAAATGTGTGCTAAAGGGCAATCTAATCTGAACATTCTTTCGAAAGTTATTGAGTACACAAATTACAGACTACAGACTACAGACAGACAGACAGACACAAAGACAGGCACCTTCGTAAAAACCATTTTTTCTGACTCAGGGGGTCTCAAAACGTGGAGATTTCATCAAATACTTCAATTCTTTACCAGAAAAGTGGAGATGGTAACAAAATAATTGATTTTCACCAAGTTAATGTTATGCCAAGCCAGAGAAGTAGAATTCTACAGATAATCTCCATATTCCCAACTCAAAAATATGCGTTCTTGGCAAAAATGTCCTTTTCAACGAATGTTTGAATTGATTACCGGAACGCTAAAGATCGGCTATAGGAAAAGGTAGTTTTCCAACCAAAAAAGATTTTTTTATCAAGGAGGGGAAAAAATTTACCTAAATTGTGGAATTTTATACAAAAAAATATTCATTTTCAACTGGAAATCTGATTTTCAACTAAATGGTTAAACTTCCATCAGCACCGAAGAGCTGGATTTTCAAGATCAGAGAGATCCTTCAGTCAAAAAGGGAACGAATTTCCACCAATCAGTTAGACTTAACCTGTGAATATGAATTGCTTTAAACAAGAATGACGCTTTAACAAAATTATTGGAATTTCAACTAGGGAAAAAAAACTAGACCAGAGGGAAAAATTAGGAAAAAAGACATTGTCCACAAAATAGTTGATTCTCTTACTCTAAGGTGTAAGTTAGTAACAAATGAGCCGAATTTCAAATCAATTTTTGAATTATTCATTAAAATAGGTAACTTTGGAACCGTAGAAGACAAAAATTAGACATACAGTTTAAAACGAAGTTTTTATTGAATTTTCTAAAAAAAAGTTAATATTTGAATCCGAAATATGCATTTTCAGAGAAAAAGGTATCTCCCAACAAATAGTTTGAGTTTTCACAAAGAGAGTTCAATTGCGGAATAAATAGTTTATTTGTCAACCAAAAAAGATTTTTTCTGGCAACTAAAAGACTACTACAACGAAAGAAGAACTTTATTACAAAGAAAAAATGAATATCTAACCAATAAATATTTGCTAGTTAGAAGAATAATCGAACCTTATTATCGACTTTAGAAACTAAAGGACGAATATTTACACGAAATGAGCCTATTTTCAACTCAGTTTTCGAATTATCGAGCAGAATAGGTAACTTTGGAACCCAAAAAGACAAAAATGAGACATACTGTTCAAAACGAAGTTTTTATTGAATAAATATCTTATGTGTGAAACAAAAAAATTTTTTGTAACTGAAAAACTTCCATCAGAATGGAAGAATTTATTAAAAAAAAAAAAATTGATATCAAACCAAAAAATTTTTTAAGTTGGGAGAGAAATCAAGCCTTATTATTGACTTTTTGAATGAAAAGGACCAATATTCATACAAAATTTGTCAATTTTCAATCAAAATAGATGACTTGTCAACCAAATAGTTTTAATCCCAAATGAAAAGGATGAATTTTCTTCCAAAAGGAAAGAAAGTACAAGAGAAAATTCCGCAGAAAAAGGAATCAATCATCATCTGCCAAAAAAAATTTCAGGTAAGTGTAGACCACTCATTTGAATCGAATTGTTAGAATTTTAATACAACAGTTCCAATTCGAACAATTAAGTTGAATCTTCTACCTTTTAAGTTCTTCTTGTAAAAGGAAGCAAAATTCACCGAAACTGTTGGATTTTTAAGCAAAAAGGATTTCTCGGTGGAGAAAAAAGGAAATTTTCTACATTTTCCAATTCTTGAGCCAAAAGAAAGCATTTTTATTATAACAGTTTTAGTTTTCTTCTGAAAATATGCATTTTCAGCGAAAGGGGAGCTTGCAAACGAAAAATTCAAATTTTTGAACAAAATAGTTGAACTTTCAACAATATAAATGTATTTTCAAACAAAATAGATGTATTATCGAACAAAATATATTCTCCAGTCAAAAAGTTGACAAATTTTACCGAAATTGTGGAATTTTCAATATCGATTTCCATAAAAAAGCTCATTTTCAACTAAATTGTTGAACTTTTAACGAAACAGATCTGTTTCGAAAAAATGGCTAGAATGATAACAAAAACCTGAACTTTTGACCGAAAAAGATTATTCAGCCAAAAATATAAATAAATTTGAACCAGACAGCATGTCTTTAAACCTGCCAATATAGAATTTTAATCATAAAGAATCACGTTCCGAGAAAATTGTACGGTTTTTAACGAAGAAAAAAAAATGAGAAAAAAACCAAAGGAAGGAAGTTTGGATGTACAGTCCAATTCGAAAATCACGAGGGTAACTTTTTAACAAATTTATTTCAATTTTCCGACAAAATAATGAATTACCTTACAAAATAGACGATTTTTAAACTTTAGAAATTGAATCGAATTTCTTGGATTGTTTCATCCTGAAGCTTGTCTATGATACAAAATTGGAACCTCACTAGGCAGCTAGATTTCCTAGTCAGAAAGAATGAAAAATCTTATCAGTACACTATTAGACAGCCTTGGCTAGAACTTACGAGTCGAGTTGTTCTATTAAACATTTAAATAGTGCCTGAGTTCAGAGGAATTTCTATATGAGTAACTATCTTTAATGTGACAGAAATTGAAAAAATGTGTGAAAATAATCCATATCAGCAGACAGAATCTATGGATCCACATCAGCAATTAGTAAATGAAAACAGACCTCCCATTTTGACATAGAGTATTTTAAGGTCATCCGCGAGGATTTACGCTTCGCCTCGCCTCGTTCGCACGCAATCACAAAGCGAACTTCAAACCCTCGAAAAGTGATAAAAAAAGGAAGGGCGGAAAGTTTCGCCTCGCTCTCATTTACATGTTAATCACTTTTACCCTAACATGCCCTTGTCGAGAACAATATCGCCCCTTCTTCCTCTTCCCTACATATTCACAGAATAACTGGTAGAAATTACATCAGCGTACGTATCCCAGTTCAAAATTCACTATTGGCCCATGCTTGGCCCAAACCTGGTACTATTCACTTGTAATTTTTTTCTTATTTTTACGTATATTGCAGTTTTCATCTCCAGGGCTGACCTGTTAGTGAGGTTCAGTGTTGCCAGATCCATGCTTAAGCGAGTCGCAGGCTGGTTGCGCCCGAGTCGCACGAGAACCGCGCACGTTTGAATCGTCCAAAATCGCTCACTTTTGGCCTGAAGTAGCCCAAAGTATCGACATTCATAATTTAGTTCCGAAGAAAGGGGATGAAAGCACACAAATCATAAATACATTATATTTATTATATTTTCCCATATTATATTTGTAACTCGCTTTTGAATTAGAATTACATTAGAATCACATAAAATCAATAAAATAACATGGAATTATTAGAATCACATAGAATCATTGGATTCACACTTCTTAGTATTTAACTATTCACAAGGGGAACTCGTGTAATGTCATTTGAGTTGATTTTCGAAAATGGGCTGATTTAATACTTCACATACACATATAAAAAACCCTGCAGCCGTTTTTTCCAGTGGGCCTCTGTTGAGGTGCAAAATGATAAAAAAAATCTTACTGCTTAGGTATTTCACTAGTCATTGATCTAAGAGCGACTAGAATACCAGACCTGAGTGGCCTGGCGGTAACGTACTGGTTTTGCGATCCGGCAGTCGCGGTTTCGAATCCGCGGAGAAAATAAAAATTTATTTAGGTACAGTAGCAAAGAAATAAAAAAAATAACATAAGTACTGATATAAAATTCAACAATATTTTTGAACATCTATTCAAAAAGCCTTATCCTAATCATTAAAAATTACTTATTAACATTTTTTGCAACGTGAATCAAGTGTGTTTCCCCCCGACAATTTTGAAAAGTAAATACGATATTGGTCAACCACCATTCATCATTTGTTCTTGGTGCTCGAAAAATTTGTGCTCCAACTGTTTTTACGATAAGTACCACCCTTCTGACTGTACTGTTAATGAGCAGGATAAGGCTTTTTGGATACGTGTTCAAAAATATTGTCCAGTTTCATATTAGTGCTTATGTTATTTTCTTTTATTTCCTTGCTACTGTACCTGGTTAAATTTTAATTTTCTCCGCTAGAAACCATTTTTTAATTTAACTAATTTTTTTGTTTATGATTTATTGTATAGAAAAATTCAATAAATAAATAAATACGAAGCAAATGGGATAAAAAAAATTTTCTCCCGCGAGGAATCGAAATTGCGACTGCCGGATCGCAGAGCCAGTACGTTACCGCCAGGCCACTCAGGTCTGGTATTTTAGTCGCTCTCAGATCGTTGACTAATGGAATCCCTAGGCAGTAAGATTTTTATAATCATTTTGCACCTCAACGAAAGCCCACTGGAAAAAACGGCTGCAGGGTTTTTTAAATGTGTATGTGAACTATCAAATCAGCCCACTTTCGAAAGCCAACTCAAATGACATTACACGAGTTCCTCTTGTCAGTGCTAAACCGCACTACCAAGAGATCTTCATTGAAGTGGGGGCTGAAAAATTTCACGTTCTGGAGACACTGAAAAGACGAGTGAATCACGATTGCGATTGATGTTGGTGTTAACGTCTCCACCAATCAGAGCAGAGGAGCCGAAGTTGGCAGCAAAGCTCTCAAAGTGGACAGCCTGCAGGATTCAAAATCGAGTTCATCTAATTCGATTTTGATTCACGCAGCCAAATAGCCAAATTCGTGATTTTTGCGCTGCTTAAGTAGCCCAATTGGCGACTATTCGCAAGTCCCCGATTTCAGTCGCGCGAAAAGCTCATGAAGTAGCCTAATTTGCGACTAATCGCGCGATGTGGCAGCACTGGTGAGGTTGTAGGTTATGTTGTACTTATATATGCCTTCCACGATACCTGTTAATGGTCAAAGGCCCCACCGTGGGAACTGATCGAAGTTCTAGCCCAATCAGGTTCGTTCAGTCCCCTCAGCAGAGCCTTTGACCAATCACAGGCAACATAGAGAGCATATGTAAGAAGAACATAATCTGAAACCTCATCTTCAGGTCACCGCCAAAAGCTATCACATATAAACTCTGGAACTTGGTTCTAAAAAGATCAAGGTCAGAAAATTATTACCTCTTCCAAGTACGGGTTTCAATATTATTCATGCTCCCGTCTATTGAAGAAGCAAATTTTTTGGATCCCATAAATTTTTCTTCTGAGGAAAAAAAAGGCAAAAGTAAAAAAGAGAAAGGAGGGGATTCGGAGGTGGCTTTCTCTTTTATCTTTCCTTTTTTTCTTCTTATTTTGATTTTTAATAATAGGTATATCCGAAAGTGTTTGCCCAAATTCGGTCGTTGGATTCTTGGGTTTCTGTTTGATTTCCAGGGGTTGCAGATTTCAACTAAATTTTTTGAACGTTAATGAGAGATTTGATTTTGTTTCTCCAATTCCGGGTTCTCCATTTTTATGGACTTTATTGTAGTTGTTATTACCAATGTGAATATTCATTTATCAAAGTCAAAAATTATTCCCAAACAATTTAACTGAGTTCCGGTGAAAAATAAAGAAATCGTCTCCAGGTTAAATAGCGAAATTTTTTATTTGTTCAAAATGTTATTGAAAATAATGACTGTTGATTATGAAGAGTTTTTAGAACCAGGCTATCATTCCTTTCCAAATAAACCTCTGCAATTCCAGTTGAGCAAAAGTTCTATTACAGGAAGAGACAAAGTTGACTATTCGTTTGTAATTGCTGTTTATGAAAAGAATCTCCTACGGAAAACCTCATGGAATTCTGAATCCAAATCTTATGTCTGATTTTTCAAATCTCCGAAAATATTTCCATACTTGATAACAAAAATCGAAACGAACTATTTTTTTAAATTTGAATTGGAAAAGGTTTTGACAAATCGACGCCACCTAGCAATAGAGTACTTTATCAGCGGGCAGAGCAATAAAGTCCTCTCTCAATAAAAATTCAAAACGAAACTATCTTCGCGGCCAATACAAGAAAGTACGATCTCGGCGGCCAGAGCAAGAAAGTACTATTTCGGCGGCCAATGCAATAAAGTACTATCTCGCCCGTCAAACTTATACTTTCAAGTTATACTCGTGGAATTTTGTTTTCGAATAGTTTATGGCTTATTTCCACCTCTACAAAAAAACATTCGTTTGAAGGAGGCGAATAGGGATGGATTTTGTTGGCTGTTCATTCAGACATCCAACTTCTTAGTAAAAACTAATCTTTTTTTGAGAAAAAATCAAATTCCTGGGTTGGAAACTTGACTTTTTTGTACATCATTCGTATTTTTGGTTGAAATTTGTCGTCGCATCAAATAATCCATCTCTATGAGGAAAAAGTGAAGTTTTTTGGTTGATGAACCATCTTTTTTGGCAAAATTTTATTCGTGAGTCTGAAAATTTAACAATTTAGTCAAAAACTTAGCCCTTTTAGATGAAAATCGAACCACCTCTCCAGAATTTCCGCAATTTCCGTATTTTTTTTCTTGAGAACAAATATTCTCGGGTTCGAAATTCTACTGTTCTTTATAAAATTAGTATTTTTGACTCAAAAATCCAACAATTCGGTGACCGTTTTTCTACTTGACTGAAAAACCTTTTCCGTAGAAAATTCGAATTTCCGGGTTGAAAATTGAACTGTTTCATATAATATTCTTCTTTTCAACGTCAAAATTGAACAGTGAAGTTGAACTTTCTCTTCCATGAGCTAATAAACAAATTTTAAAGTAGAAACTCATCTTCATTGATATTTTTGTTCTTTTTATTCAAAAATTGATCTCTTTTAGTGGAATTTGTATCTTTTCTCTTAAAATTGCAATATTAGGTAAGAATTATTATTTCTTGTTTGAGGTCACCTATTTTGTTGAAGATTTAATTCAAATAAAGTTGATAAATAAATTTTGATATTTTTCTGAACATTCCTCTGCAAACCTAAAAATGTTTTTCTTTTCCATTTTTTGATGATAATTGAACATTTGGATTTGATAATGGAGCTATTTGTATCCAAATTTATAAACTTTTTTTAAAATTGAAGTTTTTTGTAGGAATTTGTCCTGAAACTCGAAAATGCAATCGTTTAGTTAAAAATTAATCTGGTCTCATTCGAGACCTAACTGTTTTGTTATAAATACGTGTTGTTTGGTTGATTCGAACATTCCTTCTTCAAATTAAGATCTGATTAGAATATCAGAAAATTCACTTATTTGCGGTTGTAAATCATACTATATTGTCCAGTATTATAATTATATTTAGTTTAAATATAAATTGTTTTATTCTTCATTCGGAATTCATTCTTTTCTGTTAAGAATTCAACAAATTTTTTGAAAATTCAAAAATTTAGCGATAAATCTAACTCGTCTGTTTAGCATTGTTCCATTCGTTCAAAAAGTCATCTTCATCACCCAGGAAGTGCAACTACTCAGTGAACGATTAAACTCTTTTGGTCGAAAATGTACTTATTTGAATGAAAATTGCAAAATTCGGGTGAAAAGTCATCCTTCCTATTTGAGAATCACACTAAAAAAAAAATGCATCGTTGTAGGTTCAAAATTCGACTATTCTATGTGAAAATCCAACATCCTGGGTAGTAATCATAATTTTCCCTGTTTCGGAGAAAATTCGTTTTTTTGGCTCTGAGATTGAACATTTTTTTGTTCAAAGTTCAGATCTTCGGGCTGAAAATTGAACTGTTATGTCGAAAAATTGTTTTTTAGCTTGATAAATCAACGGTTTAGTTGAGATTTGATTTATTATGGAAAAAAACTACAATATTCGTGAAGCCTGCAACTCACTTCAAGGTGTTCCTAATGAATTCTGTTGAATTGTTTATTGTAGGGCGGCAATAAGCTATAAACTATTCGAAAAAAGATTTTACGAGTAAAACCTGAAAATTATCAGTTTGACGGGCGAGATAGTTCTTTATTGCACTGGCCACTGAGATGGTAGTTTCTTGAATTGTCCGCAAAGATAGTATAGTTTTGAATTGTCATCGAGATAGGACTTTATAGCTCTGTCCACTGAGATAGTTCTCTATTGCTAGGGTACGTCGAAATGCTTGGATTCACTTTAAAATACCCAGAAAAAAAAATATCTTGAGAATGCAATATTCTGAACATTTCTGAAAATTGATGTAATTTTGATTCGCACTGAATTTGAACTATTCATGGACCAGGAGTGTTTTTCAGTTGATACAGTGGAAGTGAATGGATAATTTGTTGTTTCGGAAAAAATCTCCTATAAACAATATGTTGTATCAGGTATTTCTAACGGAAACAACCAGTTGAATTTTATTACGAAGAAGGGAGTCTTTATACTCAAAAGATAATTATTTTGAAGAAATATTTGACTGTTGAAATAAGGTATTTCGTGTTTCGATCGTGTACAAAGAACTACAAAATTTGTCAACGTTTCGCAAACGAAGATGCGAGCTGCAACGTTCGCGAAATGTCGACAAATTTTGTAGTTTTTTTTACACGACCAAAACCCGAAACACCTTATTTTATCATAATGGATCATCGTGAAAGAATTGAATCTATAATCAAAAAATATTTGCCTCTTTAACTGAATGAAAATCATTTCCGATACAGGAATGGAATTCCAATATAGTGGTTCCATTTCCAACCAAAAAAAAATTGAGAATGAGAATCTAGAAGATACAGAAGAGAAAAGAGTATACGGGGTAATAGAAATAAGAGGCGATTAAAAAGGTTTAAAAGGCCGTAAGACTAAAATGGGCGAAGAGGCATAGAAAGAAGAGGTTGGTAGAATTAGAAATAAGAGGAACGTAAAGAGAAAAAAAGGAGGGTGTTAGAGAGAGGAGAAGAGGAGAGCTTGGTCGAAGGAAGTGCAATAGGAGAAAACGACAATACGGATGAATATTAAACGAGGAAAGACAAAAATAAGAGTGCAGATATGGGGCAGAGGTAGAGAGAAAAAAGAAGGAAGGTTGTGGGAGGTAATAAATAGGGAAAGAGGCAGACGGACAGGAACGAATAAGGATATAAAAATGAGTGAATGGACAAAGTACTTCGAAGGACTGTCAGTGGAGAATGATAGAAAGAAAGGTCAGATTTAAAGAAAATCAGGTAATAGAGAAAGAAGGGTAAGACAGAAATGATATAAGCAAGGGGGAAGTAAACGAGGCAATAATAGAAAGGCCGAAAAGAAATACAGCCACAGGAGAGGATGGCATGGAAAAATGAGCTCTGAAGTATTGGGGGGAGGGGGGGGGGCCAAGCAGAGATGTGTAGAAGGTGTAAAAAAATATCAGGAGGAGAAGGGTGGCCTGAAGAATGGAGGACGGAATCAGTGATCCTGCTAATAAAAAAAGGAGGAAGTGAAAAAGTGGAGGATTAGAATATTTACGTGTTAAACTATTGAATGAATGGGAGTTAGGGGCGGAAGAGGGGAAAAATAGTAGCCTTCTTTGTGGATTTGAGAGCAGCATTCGAATCAGTCAACAGGCGGGGATTGCGGCAAGCTTTTGAAGGAAGGTGAGTAGATGAGAAGCTGATTGAAAGAATAAAAGAAATATTTGTAGAGACAATGTTCTGAGTAACGATACGAAATGAGAAAGGGGAGGAATGTTGGACAGTAGGAGAACAAGGGAAAAAACTGTTGAAAATTTTAGTATTTTTTTTGGTATAATGTCCAATCTATTGAAAATTGTCGACAACATTGTTGTCTATCTGCCGGAAAATTCGACCGTAACGGATGGCAGATCTGAAAACTTGTGCCTGATTCTATGGAAACGTATGGAATACAAAATTGATGTTAGCATTGCATTAACTAAGGAGGAGATGAACTTGCGTTTGCATCCGACTGCTTTACACGATTCCTGGTCTCTTTGATTCTTGTTTGAATCTGAAATCACAGCTGAAGTTGGATGAACAATGAACATCAATAGTTTCGACAACACGGTTCTTGTAGAGCACGATATTCTCCTACATATCTAAGTTTAGAGTTTCGATTGTTCGGAATTGGTACTTCCTCTCAAAGATTGATTAACCTCAAGGAGCTGTATTAATAATATACTCACTAATGAAAAGTCTTATACTATGATAGTGACAAACTATTGATAACATTTTTCATGAATCCATAATAAATTGTTGAGTTTTGCTTGTTTTCAAATTTCCTTTAAACGATTTGGGTCGATTTTATGACGATCAACCTGCTTCGTTTGAAAATGATTTTAAATTTGTGTCAAACATTTTTTACATGAAGTTGGTTTACTTATGTATTTCATATTGGTGTAAACCTCTAATAATGAGTAAGACGAATAATGAAGTAGCTTAGGATAAGATTGACAGTTTCGTTGACCAGAAGCATGCCTTAGGACGAGGTTTGGTCAATAAGTGGAGATTCGATATTTGGAATTCACCAGCAATGCCTTATCTTGGGTGAAAACTGCTGCTATAGTCAGGAGTGATGAATCGCGTTCTAGCCACAGGTTTAAAATTGGGAAAAAATGAACAGCATGTCACTATTTATTGAAGCATGCGAAGCTCTAGTTGATGGTGACAGTAGTGACGTAAAAAATACTTTCTGAAACTCGTTGAATAGTACTTCAGGTACTTGCAATCCTAGGAAAAGAATCATCCCCCACACAGCTATGATCGGATGAGTCGGTGTGCAACGCAAAGGTACCAAAAAGGTATTTGGTCATAGTGGAGACTCAGAAATCCACTAAAGACTTGAGCTTGATCATCGTCAAGGCAATATTGTGTTCAAATGAAGGCTATTGTATAACGGAGTATTTTCGAATTGGATTGCTAATCAACTATGTTGCATACCTACAATTCTACACTGGAACTGCCTCAAGCCTGAACGACTTGTGATTATGTAGTGATGTGAGGTTGTCATACTAATCGGCCTAATCACACTTTCTTATTGTCTTGCGCTTAGACTACCACGAACTTCAACTCGATCCTAAACTGGCGCCTGCAGTTGAAACGGCTTTAGACTATGTCAGGGTACCACATCATGCAAAGCAGCTTGGACAAACTTTTTGACTGCCCTGCGCTAAGCCTATCAATAACTCAAGCTCGATGCTGTTCGGAGTGAACTGGTTCTCAGAAGAAAGGCTTTGTATTTATCACGAAGTACTTCGTAATTGGAATCTCTTACATATTAGGATGGAGTTTCAGTCAGAGGCGTATTTTCTTGTAAACGAAGTAATTTACAGAGGCCTAGTCCACCAAACATGTGTTTTTATTTTCTTCTCTTCTCCCGATGAGGAAATTACGAAGCTAATTCTAAAGCTTTAACAAAATCCTGTAGTCAATTACTATTTGGAAGAAAACGCACCTTCAAATCGAATCCCATAATCGTGTGAACAATGGTTTATAAAAAATCCATCCAAAAGATACGCAATTACTTTCAGCCGAGCACTATATTACTTGGACAAGTATTATGACGTTTATTATTATGACGTTTATTTGCAAATTTATGAATTAGGCCGAATCCGGGATTCCCTATACTATGTTTTTTTCGAATCTATTTTCCGAGGCAGAATATAATGGGATTTTCCATATTGTCAATTTGGTTGAGCTGACCCCAACTAGATTAGATATAACATGACATTTGAGACCGTCTTCATAGTTTTTAAATGCGTAACATGTTTTACTATTGTTGCATCTACGCAAAGTTGGGATTCCCTGCGTATTCCCATCGTGAATGGTTATCAGAATTATTGAAGTGAAGTTTTGAAAAAAATGGAACTGAAGTAAATTTCCAAATTTATATATATTATGTACAGCAAACCCTCGTTAACACGAACACCCGGGTAACACGTACAGAAATCGTGGTCCCGGCAGGAATATACAGG
>WSXT02072657.1:0-12252 GCA_011762715.2 Neuroterus valhalla
TCTGTCTGTAGTCTGTAGTCTGTAGTCTGTAATCTGTATACTCGATAACTTTCGAAAGAATGATCATATTGGATTGTAATTTGGCACACTTTTTTGAAACCCGAAAAAAGGACGAGTTCGTTAACCAGCTATTTCTAGATAAAAAATCAAAGAGAGGGGGGGGGGGGCATTTTGAAAATTTTTTTAGACTTTTTTTCAAGAATCAAAAATTGTTATGGTATTTTCCAAATTCAAAACTATAAAAGAGAATGAGAATTTTTAGCCAAATAACGCAAGATTGTAAAGAAAGTCAGAAAGGAAAAATGTTTCTTTTTGGGAACCCTACAAGATCGGGAATACAACTTTTTGAATTTTTTCAAAAAATCAAAAATTGAAATTTTGATCGCACACAAAATAATAAAAAAAATCTGCCCACCACGCGGGCACATTTACATCGCGCGCGGCTTCACAAAAGCTTGCGAATTCTTTGTTGTTAAAGCTTCTTCGGCTTTAACGAATACATTCTCATAGCTTGTCATGTGCTGCACACTCGATCAAAGTTTGTCCAAAGCGCTAGAGAAGTTTTGTTTCCAAATTTCTTTCACATGTTGTGTGGTTTTTCTAGAAATTCAATTTTTCAATTTTAAATTTTATTTTTTACGATTGAAACAAAAACGACATGTTTAATGGGAAGAATTATAACAAATTTACAGATATTTTTCGGGTGAATAACTTTTCTCTATCAATCTTCTGTGTAAGCCTTAATCATTAAAAAAAAATTATATTATTACATTTTTATAGCTATTTTCCCTGATTGAAATGAATTCATTTTATGGTTTTTTAAAAAAGAAGCAAAAACTACTCCTCATATCAAAAAGTTAAAGTTACCAAATTTGTAAATCTTTTTTTGGTGCACAAGTTTAGTTCATTTATATTTTCCCGTAGCTTGCATAGTTTGACCAAAAAAATGAATCTTTCTATTTTTCATTATTTTTTGTGTGCTGAAAATGGGAATTTTCGGATTTTCGAGAAGATCCAAAAAGTTTTATTCACCATCTTTTAGGGCTCCCAAGAAGAAACATTTCTTCTCTCTTACTTCCTTTTCAATCTTGCGTTTTTTGGCTGAAAATTCTCATTTTTTTTATATTTTTGAATTTTGAAAATACCATTACTCTGACAATTTCGTTTTTATCAAAAGAAGTCACTGGGATAAATTGTTCCATTTCTCACCTACTACAAGAAACCGTACTTATGGTTTCGAAGCCTTGGAAAAAAAGTCCAAAGAAAAGCTCAAAATGCTCCCCCTCTTTGATTTTTCATCCAAAATAGATGGTTGACGAACTCGTCCTTTCTTTTCCGGTTTCGAAAAGTGTGCCATAACACAATCATATATGATCATTCTTTCGAAAGTTATCGTGTATACAGACGACGACAACGACGACAATGACAACAGACAGACACCAACCTAAAAACTACTTTTTCGGAATCAGAAGGTCTTAAAACGTGGAGATTTAATAAATTCTGCGAAAATCAATCTTTACATCAAACCAGTACCTTCTCATTATGATGAAAATGTAATAATCGGTGAACTTGATAACTATCGAAAGAATGATCATATTCAATCGTGCTTTGGCACCCATTTTAAGGGGCCAAAATTCAAGTCAAGTTCGTTCACCAGCTATTTTGGATCAAAAATAAGAGAGAGGGAGCATTTTGAAAATTTTGGCCAAGATTCAAAAATTGTAAGTACGGTTTCTCGTATTACGTAATTGTGAAACAAATTATCCTCATGATTTTTTTTTTGATGAAAGTAAAATTTTCCAGAGTTGTAACATTCTCAGAATTCGAAAATATAAACGAAAATGAGAATTTTCACGCAAAAACCGCATATGAAAAAAAGTTTGAAGAAAAAAAATGTTAATTTTTGGGATCCCTCCAGGAGGATCTTTAGAACTTTTCGAGTTTCCTCAAAAAATGGAAAATTCAAATTTGGTCGAACAAAAAACAGTGATAATTCGAAATATTCATTTTTTGGTCAAACTATGTAAGGTGCGGGAAATGTGAATGAACTCAAATTGTGCACCAAAAAAAGATTTACAAATTTCGTAGAATTAACTTTTTGACAGGATAAGTAGTTTTTGCTCCATTCATAAAGAAGCATATATAAAATGAAAAAAATGAAATTTTGGACAGTTGAAACAAGCTTAGAGAAAATCAAATAGACGCAAGTTCTTTACCAGCAAAATATCTTTAAATGCGTTATCAACTTCTTTAACAGGATATGTATTCATCATTTCAACCAGGAAAGATAACTATAAGAATGAAGTAATAAAATTTTTGAAAAAATGACTAAGGCTAACACAGAAGACTGATCGAGTGCGCAGCACGAGACAGGCGATGAGAATGTATTCGTTAAACCCGGAGGAGCTTTAACATCAGAGAATTCGCACTCATTAAATTGAAGTAATCGACATTTCGCTTTTGAGTTTCACAAGCTTTTTATACAACTGTATAGGGAGGAGGTACAAAGGCCGAGCGCGTAACGCGAGGTAAATTTATAACCGAGCGCGGAGCGCAAGGTGAGATTACCATCGAGCGTGAAGCGCGAGATCCGAAATTCGCGCGCTCTCGGTGCGCTCAAACTTGCGGGCGAGGCAAGCCGCGCGCGATGATAATGTGCCCGCGCGGCTGGCAGATTTTTTTTTGTAGAAATTTCATATATTTATTTGAAAACCAATCTTCTCGTTTAAATGTTCACATTTATGCTTAGAAATTGAAGTGCTCTTGTTAATTTTTCATCATTTTAGTTGAAAATTTATCTTTTCGGCTTGAAATTTAACTGTTCCAGTGGAAGATTCATATTTGGAAATTCATCGCTTTGGCTAAAAATCAACTATCTTGTTGGAAATAAGTTCTGTTTGTGATCGTTGATTAATTCTTGTCAATTGTCAGTTGAATTGTTCCAATTAGTGTGAAGAAATTATATGCTTCTGTGGAAAAATTTCATATTTTTCAGAATTAATTATTTTGCGATGTTTGATCTGTTGTAATAAAGAATTCTTAGAATGAACGTCACGAATGAAAATAAATCTTTGCGTTTTGCGACATTCATAAATATGTTACTTTTAGTTGACCGGAAAAATTGGTAAAATTGACCAGGAAAAACCGGGAATGACCAGAAATTTGAAATCGCACGCTAAATCGACACCCTGATCCTGATCCGGGAATCTCAAAAAGAGAAAAATATGAGGAAGAGATATATTTTTTCACCGTTCCGAAAAATTGGATTCCTTTGTGGCGAAAAGTACTTAATAAATTGGGGAAATTTCGAAGTAGAACAGTTAATGAATTCTGATAAAACTAGAAGATATCCTTCGATTCTTATTTGATATCAAAATCAACAGTTTGGCCAGAAACGTGATCAGCGCCGCAGTTTTACATTTCTTTCGCAGAGACAAGTTGGGAACTATAATCATAATAATCGTGACAGCCTCTTGAGCCATGCTGATGGATTTTGTCAATTGATACGCACATGTCCAAGGGTCCATGTAATGACACGATCCATGGACATGGGCGTTGTTAGGAGTGTTGTTAAATGGGCGTGTATAGTAGGCGTGGTCAATAAATAGGAGTACTCAATTGTTGTGGTCAATGTTAGCAGCAGTGTCTAAGGGCTTGGATTTAATTAAACTGGCCATTACTAAACGTGTGGGAAAGTGGAAGTTTCGAAGGAAATAGATATGACCAAGGATATGGGTAAAGGGTATCCTCAATTTAAATGAGTGTTATTATTAAAAAAGAATGGGTGGAGCAAGTTTCAACTATTGAAACAGCAACACCAAGATCTTTTTATAGACAGATATCAGTATTTTTAGATGGAAACATGTCTAGGTGTTAAAAAGTTAATGAAATAATAGATAGAAGGTAATCCTACTAATCCCTGTTTTGCAGATAAGAAGAAGGTTTGCTGAAATAATTAATTCTACGTCTTATTGCAGAAGGTGCTGATTTATTTCCCTGCGAACAATTCGCTGTTTTTAATGAACCAAAAGAACCCAGGAAAAACACGTTCGCTTTTGTAAAAGGTTTTCTAGGAATTTGCAAGTATCGTAAGGAAATGAGGAGTATGCGAGTTAATCCGATAATCCTTTTCGGTCCAGCGAGCCAACATCTACTTGCGTTTCCCATTCATCTCATCGAGTTCCGACGCTCTTATTGCTCGCTTTTATTGCAATAAAGGTGGAATATATTACAAAGGCCAAAGTCCCTGATCTCATCACTGAAGAGGCATACTAAGCAGGTTCTTTTTCTAGATCCAGAAGCTCCGAGCTGTATTTCAGAAGGAAATAAAATGTAAGCTAATATATTTTCATGCTCTCTCCGAATGGAATTATTTCACTGCCTGTACAATATGACGGGGGTTGAAATTTCGGATCCCAGTTATTCATTGGCTGATTATGATGATTGAGATTTGCTGACTAATTGACGGAAATCCAGAACCAAGTGATCTTCGGGGTGCATAACTCAATGAGGAATCTCGAGAGGCTTTCTCGTCGCATGATAATTTGAAGCTCTAAATCTTACAACGATTTGAGGATTAGAGAGGTATATGCTCCATATGGTTTTCAGGAACCGTTTGTCTTCATTGAGTCTGAGTAACTAGTGTGTAATAGTTAATCCTCTAATCTGAAGTTAGTCGATCGAAGGGATTCCATTTTCTCGTTCTCATCACAATTTGTCCCCAATTCAGAAATTCCCCCACTGTGATCAAGATTCAACCGTATTTCATTCAATATCCTGCCACTCGATAAAATACAAACAAGAAAAAAATCTTCCCTCACGAATATTCTCAGGATGGTGACTTGACCGGCAAAAACCCGTAAAAAACCGGGAATTTTATTGATCGGGAAAAAACCGTGAATTTAATAAAAACTGGGAATTTACTTAGCTTAACCTAGACTATTAAAAATTCTACCGAAAAAATACGACAATTGACAGCTTTCTTTTTATGAATCAGGAAGATATCTTATCATTTTTCCATTATTAGAAAAACGTTTTGCAAATTCGTTGATGGGTGAGATTTTTTTACCTGACTCAAATTTGATAATGAAATTGATGGAAGTCTAAACCTACAGAAAGAATTCTTATCTTCATTTAAAAAAAAAATGTTTATCACGTTTTATCTTCTTTTACTCATTATCTGACTTGGGACAGGGAATCCAGAAAATAATTATAGCTTTTAGTTTAGGGCAAGGAGTTTCAAGGAGGAAGTATAATTCCACTTGGAGCAGGGGATTTTTCACATGGAACGAATACTATTCGAACTAATTATTTCCTCCTATCCGAAATTTGTCGCGATTTTAAAGTTCCCTCTTCTTAGTTTTAAATAAATAAAGTATACTTCAAGCTTGTTTACATTGTTCATTGCAAATTCATCCTTTTTTAGTTTAAAAATCAATCACTCGTTCTGAATTTAAACTTGTTTGGTGAAAATCAAATTTTCTTGTTGAAGTTGCATTATTTCGATTCAAGATTCACCTTTGGTTGAATTGTAACTACTTTGTTAGAAATCAAATCACCTTTTTTGGTGAAAAGTAATCTTTATGGTCAAAAATGCATCTTTTTGCTTAAAATACATCTACTCATTTAAACATTCATCATTACACCTGAAAATTTATCAGTTTGGTTGAAAACCAATTACTTCAAGTAAAAATTCAAATGATGTTTCATTTTTAGTGAAAAATTGATCTTTTCTAGTTGAAAATTCGAAATTTCGGTGAAAATTCGTCTTTTCGAAATAAAAATTCAAATATCTCGTTGCTAATTCACATATTTTGTTGGGAAATTCATTTTTTTGCAGAAAGTTATCTTTTCCTACGGAAGTTAATATTCTTCTTCAAAAATTCTTCTTTACGGTTATGAATTCAAGTTATCCAGTCAAACATTTTTCATTTTAGTCGAACATTAACCTCGTTGAAAACCTTTATGTTTGGTTCAAAATTAACGTTCCAAGCCAAAAATGTCACTATTCTACTTTTGTTCAAAAATTTTTATTTTTATGGTTTGCATTTCAGCCATTCTGCTAAAAAAATGTTTTTTTTTGGTTGAAAATAAATTTTTTGTCAAAAATTGAACTATTCTTGTTGAATGTTCATCATTTCAGTTAAATACTCGTCTTTCTGGTTTTAAATTCAACCACTTTAGTTACCAATTTACAATTTCATTTGATTCTTTGTCATTTTGTGCATAAATGTAAAAATTTGTTTGACAGTTTTTTTTGTTTGTTGAAAGACAGTTTCTCCATTATAAGTAATTTTTTAACTAAAAATTTAACTCATTCAAATTGAGATTTCCATAGTTTCTTTTGAAAATCTGTTTGTTTAGTTAAACATTCTTATTTAATTATCTTTTTCAGTAAAAATTGATTTATCTGTTTGAAAACTCAACTCCTTCAGTTGAAGTTTTATTCCTTTTAGTAAAAAACACCTATGCTTGGTTTTAAATTGGTTTTTTGAACTAAAAATGTTATTGTTCCATTTTTAGTTGAAAATGATGATTTTTTTACTTTGAAATTCATCTATTTCGTTGAATCATTATATTTTTTCTTAGAAAATGATTCTCTCTTTTTGGAAATTATTCTCCTTGTTGAATATTTACCTGCAGAGTTGGAAATTGAAGTGCTCCAGTTAAATATTTATCTTTTAATTGTAAGTTAATCTCCTTGTTTTGAAATTTAACTGTTCTGGTTGAAGATGTATAATGTTATTTGAAAATATCGAATTTCAACACTTCCCAACTCGACTGTTTCGAATTCATGTAGTTGGTGAAGTATTTTAAGTTTTTCTCTCTCAAATTGCACAATTTCAAATTATATTTAATTATTTATTGAATTGGAAAACGGATAATTTTTAGTCTTGTTGAAATTAAATTATTTCATTTTCGACTTCTTATATTATAAAAATATTGATGGTTGAATTTCGAGATTATGTGTAACAAGTGAACATCCTGCATTAGGTCTGCATTTATTATTATAATTGAATGTCAATATATTAATTCTCTATAATTTGAATACTAGTTAGAGGTCACAGAAACATTTTTCCATTGAAAATTTGGTTTTAGAGGGCATTTATTTATCATCGGAGACATTAATTTTTAATATCTCGGATATTCTAGTTTAATATCTTACATCGTGAGTTTGACTATCTTAATATATATGGATTCAATATCTTAGATTCTTTTGTTTGATATCTTGGATATTGCTAGGCAAAATCTTCGTTTTAATATCTACGGATGCTATGATTCAATATCTAGATTTCTGTCCCATAGTTCAATCGCTAAGATATTATCCGGTAATATCTAGATATTTTTTTCAATATCTATTTTTCTCCATGTAGTTGACCGGGGAAGTTGAGAAACATGACCGAGAAGAACCGGGAAATGACCGGGAATTTGAAATCGTCCGATGAATCGCCACCCTGATTCTGTTGCACCAGAGATCATTCATATTTTGAATGGCAAGTCTCTTTTGGGAATGAGCCAAGGAATAAATGACTTTCCAGATCGTGAATGTTTTCGATGAAGATGGAAAGAATAGAGGTGGGTGGAACGAAAGGGCGAAACAATTGTTTTACTGGCCCGAGTATAGCAGCGTCGACCATCATGCCGGCCTTAATTTAGGAAAATCCGGTTCGGAACCGCGCGATCATTGGTGCGTGGACCAAGTTTAGAGAGGGAGTGAATGATAGCTCGCGTGCTATTCATACGCCGATATGTAGGACTGTGTGCCCCAGGATTCCACATCCACAGACAAAACCCTGCATTCTGCAGATCATTGTGTATGGGTATGGGTAGGATATTGCCATATACCGGTTAATCCAATAATCTCCTGGTTCGGTCCATTGGGCCAACAACCACTACTCTCCCTTCCCGGCCATCCCCACGAATTCACCAACTCTTATTGCTGGCTTTTATTACTGTAGAATATATTACTACGTCCACAAACTTTGACCTCTTTAGCTTTATATGATAAACTTTTCACGCTCCCATTCATTCTAAAGATAAAAATAAGATATAGGAGCGTAAATCAGCATGCATGAATCAATATTCAGATCTATCCCTCCATCTTTTTCCGTACCCCTTCTCTATCCATCCCAGACCTTATTCCACTTTATATCTCCTTTCACCACGTCCACCCCATTTTAACCTCTTTATCCTTTACACTTTTCAGCTGTTAACTATCCACCGACCAACTCTAACCCTTTCCCTTCCACCATGCCTCTAACCTCTAACTTCCTAATATATACATATAAAATTCTTATCATGACGCAACTGTATCTCATTCGCTCCTCTAGCTTCCTCCAATTCCCTCATCTACTCCTCCCCCTCTCCTTCCTCTTCCAGAATCCTTACCACGTTCTGTTGCCAGCTTCCTTTATCTTTCATTCCTCTCATACATCCTTCCCATACATGTTCCCATATTTCTTCTTCTCATTCACATATTCTGCACTTTCATTCCTCTTTTCCCTCCCAATACATCGCTTCCCTGACCTTGTTCCCCAATCTAAATCTTGCTATTCTCGTCCATCTATTTTCTCCCCACCCCTTTTCCAAACACTGTCATAGTTCTTCCTTCTTTATTATCTTATACCTTTTACTGTATTTTGATCCCATTATCCTTCCCCATCTTTCCATTAATTGCCTTTCCTTATCTTTTTCTCCTAATTATTCAAAGATTACTCCAATTCTCTCTCCTACATGCTTATCTGTAAGGAACTTCCTTCTTTCTTCTTCCTATTTCGTTAACTCAATCGCCCTCCCTCTTCTCCCTTCTACCTCCTTTAGACATTCTTACGCTAACTCCTCTCCCTTTTCCCCTTAGGTTTTCTTCAAATTTCGATGCCCTCCTTCCTGCTTTGATACCTAATTTATCCCTTTGGGTTTCCTCTTTCATCATATATCCAGATGTCCTCCAATCCACTCCTATAGTCCATCTCCGTATCGTTTGTGTAACCTTTCCATCTCTTCTCTTTTCTTCCATTCCCATATTTCTGCTCCATATCCTAAAACTGGCTATACCAGGGTATCAAAAAACCACATTCTCCTTCCCCAATTTTTCTCGAACCTTTTTCTTCCTATTCCATATACCTGCTTCATTCCCCCAGCTGCTTTTATTTATTATTTCTGTAATATGTGCCCTATGGTCTCCATTCACTTGCAAGCTGTATCCCGAACATTTAAACTCTTTTACTTCTTCTATCTTCACTCCCTTCCATCTTGAAGTACATACTTCTTTCTTTCCTCTCCTTATCTAAACCTCATTATCTTCGTCTCTCGTACATTCAATATCAATTTTTTCTCATCTATGTATTTCTTCAACCCTGTAATTAGACCCGCCATTCCCTCTCCTTCCTCTGTCATCATTACAATATCATTTGCGTATGCTAGTGTATATATCTTTACTTTTCCCGTCTTAACACCTCTGCACTTTTCTGCCCATTGCCTCTTGCCTTACTCCTCTCACCAACCAGAAACTATCGACTACTTGCACCCTGCTTTTTGTC
This sequence comes from Neuroterus valhalla, assembly GCA_011762715.2. Classification (NCBI taxonomy): domain Eukaryota; kingdom Metazoa; phylum Arthropoda; class Insecta; order Hymenoptera; family Cynipidae; genus Neuroterus; species Neuroterus valhalla. The sequence continues at coordinate 9,540 of WSXT02072657.1, forward strand.
TCAGGGAATACTTTTGCAAACCTCTTCATTAGATCTTCCCTTATACCTTTTTCTACCATAACCTTTTCTATCTCTTCCCTATCCAGAGAATCGAACGCCGCTTTTAGGTCTACGAACATAGCTATCATTCCCCCTTTTTCTTTTTCATCCTCCTATTTATTACATAATTTTCAACGTATATGCTGTCTATCGCTCCCATTCTTTTTCTAAACCTCGTCTGATTGGGTAACAGTATCCCTTTTTCCTAAACTTGTTCCTTCAAGCTCTCCGACAATACCGTTACATACAACTTGTACAAGGTTGGCATAAGCGTCACTCCTCTATAATCATTGACCTCCTCTCCTTTGCCTTTCTTCAATATCGGTACCAGTACCCTTTCTTTCCATACCTCTCGCCAAGCCTTTCCTCTCCATACTCTATTGCACATTATCCATGCCCTTTCCTTCAGTTCATTCCTTCCATATGTCCATACTTAATTTGGAATTTCATCTAGCTCTGAAGCTTCTCCTCCCTCTTTCATTATTCCTAAGACATTGATTATTTCTTCTCTTGTTATGTCCTCTTCCTCATCTCTTTCCCTTCCTTCTCTTCCGCCCTTCCTCACTTTATGTTTTACCCCTCCTAGCAGATCCATGAAATACTTTTTCCATTCTATCATCTCTATATCCTGGTTCACCCTTTTCCTCCTTTTTCTCTCTTTATTCACTAATTCCCAAACCTCTTCTTCTGTTATAGCCTTCTCAGCCTCCTCTTCAAACCTCCTACGTTCCTCCTATTTTTTCTTATCACACATCTCCGTATAATTCTTCTTTTCCCTGCTATATTCCTCTCCGATACTTTTTCCTCTCCTCCATCTCCTTAGTTCTTTTCTCACTTCCTTCTTTTTCTCTTTACATTCCTTATCCCATCCATTTCCGTTTTCTCCCCCACCAACTTCTTTCTTGCTTGTTTCCTCTAATGCTCTTTTCATTTATCTTATCATTATTACCATCATACTTCCTTTTTTTCCCGTATCTTTGATACTCATATCACCCTCTAACGTCAGTAATAATGGAGAGTGATCAAAATCTATATAGACTCCTACCTCTAGCTTCTTGACTTTCTCTGTTACCTTGTCGTCTACTATCACATAGTCAATGATCGTTCCTTTTTAACCTCCCAAACGTGTATTTTCACCTTCCTCATTTCCCTCTATATTTCTGTTTATGATAAACCATCCCGTTACCTCTAAGCACTTTAACCATTTCTTCCCCTCCCCATTCAGTTTCTTGTCTTTAGATTTTCTTTTTCGCTCTTCCCCCCATTCCCTTCCTCGTTATCTCTTGTTCTTTCATTAAAATCTCCTCCTATTACAAGCCTAATCCCCTCTTCATTTTTTTCCATCAGCTGTTTTATCTCCTTAGACTTCTCCTGCATATCTCCGTTCACATACACTCCTACTAACTTCCATCTCTCTCCTCCCATCTTTATCTCTTCTACCAATAATCCTTCTATTTCCTCCTTCATTACTCTCCTATCCTTCTCTGGTAGATATTCCTTTATTTTTCTCATCAACATTCCTCCCATTGCTCTGCCTTTACTACTCCTCTTTGCATTTTGAAATTTCGAACTGTAACCTTTTGGTAACCTTCTCCTTACTCTTTCCCATCCTTCTTGCTCCCTGTATGTTTGCGCTAGTCCTTCAATAAAGTTTTTTGTGTACACGGTTATGGTTTCTTCGCGTTTGCTACGTGTTTTCAAGCAGAGAAGTAAGTCTTTGTTGGCAGTGGGTTACCTTACCGGACTAGGTCGACAACGTTTACTTTGACGAGGTATGCGCATGCGCATTTGTTTCTTAGCCTCATGCGCACTGGTCTCACGAGTGTTCTCTCATTACATAAAATATCGTGTGCCGTAGTGTACAATATACTATCACTTGAAGTGCAGACAAAAAAAAGAAACAACGCAAAATAAAACAAGTTAATATAATTGCTCATTTATCTATAAATATTTTTTCAAACAATATTTCAAATATATTCGGGATGTTCGATATAAATCACGAGGTCAGGCTTCCTAAAAATAAGAAATATATTTCGACGCAGATCTGCATCCTTCTCAAGCCTTGTTTCTGTTTAACAAAAGATTATTCAATTTATAATACACAATATTTTTTGAATACCATTATACAAAATAGTATCATTATATATTTATAAGAATCGATTATTTCACAAGTTGTAAGGAATAGATATCACCATTTATCTTACCACTTAAATGAAGATTGAAGAAAAAACCATAAGTCCAAAGAAAAGTTTTCGATGATAATTGTTAGTTTGAAACAATGCTTTATTAAATAAGTATGTTGAACGATTAGGTTACATAACCTTCACAGAAGTTCTTTTTACACAAATTTTAATTTGAATTGTTGTTACACGTCATCTTATTGAGATGAAAATTGAAATGCTGTTGTGAAAAATGCAACAATCCCCAGAAAAATATCGTAGGATTGTTTAAACTATAAAAGTTACATTTTAATTAATTTTCATGAACGGACAAGACGTGCCACTTTACAGGTTAGAACTTATGACAGCAGACACATTTTAGGGTTAAGTTAAGATATCATGTGATACGTTTCTTAGCCGGGTAAATAGACCATTTTTTATTAATAATATGAGAAATTAGACTGCATTCTTGAATTTTTAATATCTGTTCTATAATTTACTGCATTTTTTTCTTT
>WSXT02072668.1:0-12251 GCA_011762715.2 Neuroterus valhalla
GAGATTTTTTTACATAAGAATATGTATCCCAATATTATTTCTACACGGGTTATAATTGAAAGGCACGAGCCTGAAGTGTTCGTTGAAATTTTGGCCATTTAAGCGTTAAAGGGTTAAAATCAATTTTTCAAGCCAAAAATGTCACTATTCCTCTTTTGTTTAAAATTTTCTATTTTTATGCTTTTTTTATTCTATTCTAGGTTATTACATGACTTTGAAATTCGAATATTTTTCTAAAACATGATGTTTTTCCTTAAAAAATGATTCTTTCTATTTACAAATTCTTCTTCTTGTTTGAATATTCACCTTCTTGGTTGTAAATTGAAGTGCACCAGTTAAATATTTATCTTTTTAGTTGGAAATCCATCTTCTTGTTTTGAAATTCAACTATCCTGGTTGAAGATTCATAATGTTATTTGAAAATTTATCACATTGGTTCAAAAATGAACTATTTCGCTGTAAATTTGTTCTTCTTTTTTGTTATCGTAAATTGATTCTTTTCATTGTGAGTTTAACTGTTTCAATTTTTGTAAAAAATGTTTTTTTTTTTGTTGAAAATTAGAGTATTCTTTTCAGGATTGATTTATTTTGCAATGTTTGATCTGTTGTGTTAAAGGATGTTTAGAATGAACGTTATGAACAAGAATAAATGTTGGCATTTGGCAACAAATATAAATAATATATGTTACTTCTAGTTGACCGGGAAAATCGAAAAACTTGACCGTGAAGAACCGGGAAATGACCGGGAATATGAAATCGTCAGCCGAATCGCCACCCTGATAATTTCCTACCGAAACATATGAATTTGCAACGCACAAAGATCAATTTTTAACTAAAGAGAATGACTTCTTAACACAATCGTTAAATTTTCAACAGAACATTTTATTTTTTAAACATATGATTAAATTTGTAACCTAAAGTCTATTTCAAATAAAAATACTTGAAGTCGACCGAAAAATACAAAGTTCAAAATCAAAAAGGCCAAAGAAAAAAAAAACAGTTTAATTTTCAACCAAAAAGGATTTGCTTAAAACGATATTGTTGAGTTTCATGAAAAATAGTTGAATTTCCGACCGAAGAGAGGAACTTCGAACTAAAATGATGAATTTTAAACCTGAAGATGAATTTTAACAATGTACCAAAAGTAACCAGAAATTTAATACTGTTTGAACTTTAGACCGATAAAAGCTTTTATTTAAAATAAAAAATAGTTAAATTTAAGCTTAAAAGACGAATTTTATACAAAAAAGTTGAATCCTTGATTGTAAAAGTTCAATTTTTGACCAAACTTAATTCTCCTTGATTGTAACAGTTTAGTTTTTCACCGAACAATTGTATTTTCAACTATGTAAGATGATATTTTTACTAGAAGAGATAAATTTTCAAGAAAATGTTTCATATTCCAAACAAAAAAGATTTCTCGTTGAAGAAATAACAAATATTTTAATTTTTTACTGTAAGAGATCCATCTCGGACCAAATTATTTTTTAGTTAAATAAATGCAGTAAATAATTTCATCCGAACGAAGTAACTAATATTTTGTTTAAATATCACGTATTGGGACCAAAGATATGAATCTCCAAATAAAGAAAACTAATTTCCAACCAAGCAAGACTTTCCAGTCAAAAGAGAGAATAAATGAATCAAAAATAGTGGAAAGTGCAGAAAGATGAGAATTTTCAACAAAAAGGGTTGACTTTTTTACATGATCGTTGAGTCGTATACTTAGAAATATCAATTTTGAACAAGAACTGGAATATTTCGATTTTTAGTTAAAAAACCGATTCGCAACCAAAAAGCGAAGTATCAACAAAATAGTTCAATTCTAAACTAGAGAGTAAGATCCAACAAATTAATTTTGGACAAAGTAGTTAAACTTGCAAAGTGAAAGTATAAATTTTAAATCTTAAAAAAAAAACGATTTTCAACCAAATAATAATATTTCAAATGAAAACATATGCATTTTTAGACAAGATTAAAAAACTTTTATATCATTTGAGAGCTTTAAAAAAAAATTGGAATGTTCAAGGGGAAAAAAAGCACAGAAAAATTGTGTTTTTGAAAAAGAAATTCTTGTGTTTTTTAAATTAATTATTTCTTGCTTGCTTAAATACTTTAGAAAAGAAACTCAGAAACATGTAAATATAAGCATTTTTCAATTTTGTCGTTGATCTGTTTTTGGATTGTGGATCTTTTCTAATTTTCAACATTAGAAAGGGCAAAGCGCAAAAGGCTATCACTGCAATTTTGTGGAATATTCAAGAGACATTCTTTCTTATGAAAAGTTTCGAATAAAAGATTCCATTTGAATCCACCTTTGTTTAAAAAATACTACCTTTCTACTTTTAATTAAATTAATAAACCGTTCAGATCCCTGTAGTTGTATAAAATAGTGTTCTTGTATTTTCAATGCTGTTCATTCTGCCTCAAGATATTTACAACTTATTGGTCCAGTTATTGAAGATTGCTTTTTTCAGATCAGAATTTAAGTGGGCCTTCAAACTAATATTATATCATTATTTTCTTTTATAGACACAACTAGGAGTAAAAGGGAATACGAAGTGGATGGTCGAGATTATTACTTCGCAGCTTCGAGGGAACAAATGGAGAGGGACATTCAGAATCATCTATTTATTGAAGCGGGACAGTATAATGATAACCTTTATGGAACTTCGGTGGCTTCTGTGCGAGAAGTGGCTGAAAAGGTATAATTAATAGTTTCCTGTTTCTTGAGAGCAATTTTCCTAATGAGGGATAGTTATTTGCATAGTCATTGTAAATAATTATTTGATTGTACAAGTTGCTAACTATGTTCTTTTCTAGGGAAAACACTGTATTTTGGACGTAAGCGGTAATGCTATCAAGAGGTTACATATTGCACAAATATACCCCATCGCCATTCTTATCAAGCCCAAATCTGTGGAGTCAGTCATGTAAGTTTATCTACATCAGGTTTAGCAGTATCTTATCTTATCCCTGCATTTAATCTTTTTTTCAATTTACTTTCAATCTTCCATTCTCAAAAAACTCTCCCTTTCCCCCCTTTTTCGATTCCTATTCTTCCACAAAGTAGCTTCATTTTCAACAAAATAATTCAACTTCTAATAGAAAAGTCGCGTTTCTAACCGAATAGCTGCATATTTTACCAAAGAAGGTTAATTTTAAGTTGATTAATCTTCTACCAAAAAATGATTTTTGAGAAATACATGAATTTTCAACAAATAGTTAAACTTTCAACTCAAAAACGTAAGTCTTTAATGAAGAATGTTATACCTGAATTAGTTTAAAAATGTATCTTCATTAAAAAAGAAAACGGATTTTCAAACAGTTTAATTCAACAAGAGAAGACGGGTTCTTAACAAAGTAGTTCAACCCGCAACCAAATAGATGAATTTCCTAAAAGAAAATTATTTTGAATCAAGGAAGATGAATTTTCAACCCATTAGTTGAATTTCCAGTCTAAAAATATAAATTTTCAGTTTAGGAAATCAATTTTTAACCGAAAGAACGAACTTTCAACCTAAGTGATTCAAGCAATAAATATGAATTTTTTCCTGGATAGTTGAATCCTAAACCAATAATATAAAATCTCAACAGAATTCATGAATTCTTATACAATTTTTTAATTTTAAACAAAAATATGCGTTGTTTTGAAAGAAGATTAATGTTCTACCAGAATTGACACCAAATACATGACTTCTCAAAAAAATATATAAATTCTGAATTTTTGATCTACAAAGAAGGGAACATACTCAAACTACGTGACCTGTTTTTCTTTTGTTTAAATAAAGACGAGAATAAAAATTCCTTGAAGCCAAAAGGGATAAAACGATGTAAACAAAAGAAAAACAGGTAACGTAGTATTTGAACGTTCCCGAAGAATTTTCAACTAAAACAAAAAATGTCAATCATTTTAATTCACCGAAAAAAGAATTTTCAACAAAATAGTCAAACACTCAATGGAAAATTTCAATATTCAACATGGGAGATAATTTTCAACTAGGAAAGATAAGTTCTCAACAAACTAGTTCAATCTCTAACCAGAAAGATTAATTTTAATAATGTCAATTAATTTTTAACCAAATAGTTACATTTTTAACCACAAAGATGAACATACCAAGAAGATTCACGTTCCAACGGAAAAAAATATATTAAATGAAAATGTGATTTCTCAACAAAAAAATTGTCTATCAAATATTTTGATTTTTAATCGAAAAAAGATTATTTCCTTACCAAATAGTTCATTTCTTCACAAAAGGGAAAATTTATTCTCAACTGATATTGTTCAATTGTTAAGTCGTGAAAAGAACCTGGAAAAAATACTGGAACATTTAACTGAATAAACGAATCCTTAATAGATAAGGAAGTTGTTTAGACCGAAAAGATAATTTTCCCGTCAAAAAAGATAAATTATCAACAAAATTTATGGATTTTCAAGCAAATAGTAAATTTTTCAACTAAATAAAATTGATCTTAATAAATCAACTGAATTTTTTACGCAAAAAGATGAATTCTTGACAGTTCAGTTGCATTTCCAAAAAAAAATCTTCAAATTGTAAACCAAACAGGAGGACGTTCAACCATATGAGATAAATTTCGAACGGAAAATCTAGAAGTCGACTTTTCAACAACAAAAAAAACCTCAAAACAGAAATAGCGAAAATACGAAAAGAAAGGAAGTTTCTTCAGACAAAGGAAAAAAAAGAAGAATCTTGGAAGGAATTAAAAAAAAAATAGTAGAAATCTAGAATCTGCAAATAGAATCTACAAATATAACCTTTGATTAAGAAAAATCATGAAAAAATCTTATGCGAATTGACAAATATTTTATCTTTCCAATACACGACTTGCGCTCTTTAATTGAAACTTTCAAATCATCGAATAAATAATTAAAAATATTATTCATAAGGCCTTTTGCTGGAAATTAGTATTCCCGAAAATAATTCCAATATAAAATCATAATGTTTTGGAAATAGTATGCGATTTCTGAAAATTTTAGGTTGGGTTGGTTATTTTTCACAAAAACTTAGCATTTTCAAACAAAACTCATAATTAACATTCTCAATTTCCAACTATTTTGAGTTATTTTGGCGTTTTACATATTTCAAAGATTCGAAATTTTTCAGCAAGTTACTTTTTTTCTTTTTGTCAGATTTTTCTTGCGGGAATCGACATTCTTCAAGCATAATCATTAGATTTTAAAAATTAATAACTTTCAATTAGTGGGTTGTTTTAAATAGTAACGATTAGATTTTGAATCAATCTTTTCTAAAATATTAAAAGTTACAAACTTGAACAATCTTGGATTGTGTGTTTCTTCATTGTTTCAAATTGAAATTTTACTTTTAAAAAATAATTTAAATCCCCAAAATCTTTCCCAATAAGTTCACTTGAAATCTTTTCAAATCCCGGAAGATCCCATAGCATTTCTGGAATTTCTCAAAATTCGTTAGAATCACTTGAAATAGTTACGAGTGAATGTTTGAAAATTTTCAATTGACAAGAATCATTGAAAAATCATTGGTATTTCATGAAAATATAAAATTTCCCATGAAAAAATTGTCTTTCTCCGACATGTGAGAATAAATGTTCAATCTTTCCCCTATTTTTCCAATTTTTTGTGACTTCTGTTTTACTTCTTTCTAATGAGACTTCTTTTCTATTAAGAAATCAATAGGCCAAGAGATTTAACAAAAGACAAATTAAAATCCGGAATGAGATAAAAAGCACCTGATTCAATTTCAAAAATTCAGTTTTAGGAATGGAAACTTTTATTTCCTTTTTGCATTCTTCTTTTAAATAAAACTTAATTGGATCTTATTTTTCGGAACGACTGCAAGCTATTCCTAAAAAAATTTTAATTGATTGTTCGACTCAAAATGAGTATGTTTTCAGGGAAATGAACAAGAGGATGACTGAGGAAAAAGCGAAAAAAGACTACGAGCTGACACTCAAAATGGAGCAGGAGTTTGGCGAATACTTAACTGGTAAGAAACTAATCTTCAACTATGAAACTAATCTTCAACTATTTATGTATTAATTTAAGAAATGGTAAGAGAACATGGAAGTAACATATAAATTTTTTATTTCAGCTATCGTACAAGGAGACACGCCGGAGGACATTTACGTGAAAGCAAAGGAAGTGATTGCGGAACAGTCAGGGCCAAACATTTGGGTACCATGCCGGGATCAGCAACTGTGACGTTCTGCCCCCGACATCCAACCAAGTCCCAACGCTTGGACATTACCTCCGAGGCGTGAAGATTAATTGCTCCTATTGATACAATTAAGCAAGCCCTCTATCGCCTTTTTTCCTACCTAAGTAGCACAATATGTCCCATTTAAGACAAGTGTGCGAATCTTTGCATACAGATTCGAAAAATTGTCGCGCAGAATTAAAGCTTGAAAAAAAAGGAGAAAAGAGAAGAACAGATATCTCACCAAGCACACAAGCGTATAATGTACAATATCCCCTCGAAAACGTTAATCACTTTATCGAGTTGTGAGAATCATGAACCGTAATCGTATTTTGCTGAATGTTCGACCGATGTAGTCTTTCTCTCTACTTGAATAATTTTTGCATTCATTCTGACCGAAAATGTCGATTGATGAGACTCATTTTAAAACTGAGATGATTTTTTGGATGATTTTATCCCTTGACTTGGTATTTTAGATTCTTTAATGCTTTTCTACCAATTTTACAAACTGACATTATGTTTTAAATTGAATTCGGAACAATGTTTTGTAGATTATGTATCGGTTATTTTGAGTGATGTAGGACGGTATTTTTAAACTGTATGTACTTAATTGCATTAAGGCGAGGATAATTCAGAAATAGGTGAGGTGTAGTTCGATAAAGGAAAATATATGGTCGATCTCACTGCTGTTGATCTTGAAGATTGTTGAGAATCGGATCTGTAACTTGAAGATCTTATCAGACCTCACAGGACAAATCCTTAGATCTAGGATAGCGATATATAATGTTTTGTACAGCTAGATGACTAAGCCAGTAATGGGTTACGTGCAACATTATATAGAGAAGAGAAGAACACTATTGTAATTTGAATATTACTACTAAATTATTACAATGATTATTATATAATTGCTATGATAGTAGATAAATATTACTGTAAATATCTATGCCTGTAATCGAGACGTAGAGAGGGCGTCGAGCGTGAGCCGCGAGTGTTATTATGCGTAGGCCTCGGTTGTATTTCTAGGAATCTTTTCGCGATCAGTACAATGTTCCCTTTTTGAAAAATTCAAGAACGACACAACAAACACGAACGAACCTGAACGAAAAAGTTGGACCTGATCTCAGAGCCCAGAATTGTTGATCGAATTCGATCTTTTTTCTTCTGAAAATACTCTCAACTAAATGCCGGAGAGAATTCTGGGAGCAGATTGTCACTTTCAACACTTAATTTTAGTTTTTATTGAGGATTCAACTAAAATGTTGAATTTACGCCTTCTTTATGAATCAAACTGTTTTGGATATGCAATTCAATTTAGTGAAGAACGTTTCCAGAGAAAAAAGATCGAAATCGATTCGGATTTCTGAGTATGGATTTCCAACCAAGGCGATTTATTTTCTGCAGAAAAAAACGCATTTTGGAAGGAAATATTTAGATTTTCAACCGCTTTACTAAAGCCGGCCCTGCCTGGGTTTTTCAACACATAAATTGTACTCAGCAATCGCGGTATCGATGTAATCAAAACGATAAATCACTACCTCTCGGATCATAGAACCTCTCTCAGAGTGAGGTCATAAAATTTTTGTCAGTTTTCCGTCGCCAAAAAAGTGGTCTAGAACAACCACTCTGGCGTTGGTCTTCTGAACTAACAACTCAGATTTTCAAGTTGACCCCTTGGGCTAGTAAATTTTTACAATTATTTTTTATTCATTTAAACTCTTTTGAGTTGTTTGAATTCTATTCTTTCTTTGGAAACCTTTTTGCTTAGAAAGCACTTTGGGAGAAGTTATTTTAACATGGAGGTATCGAAATGGAGATTCAATCGATTTTTAGATAAGAGGGTTGACGAAGATGATATTATGACAATTATGAAGGTGGCGAAGATTGTTTGTCGATTTAATTGTAACATATAAGTGATGATACGTACCGGGTAGGAATTATAATTTGTATCAGCAGTCTGTGCGCTGTAAGCAAGTTCGTGTAGCGTCATTGTACACAGTTGCCTTTTGTGATGCGATTGGAAACGCGTCGAGACTTTCATTTTTCTTCCTATGCTTAGGGTTTCTGAGTCGATACGAGCGGATAGAAGCAGTGTTTTTGGCAAACTTTTTTCCGTGCTTGTGCACGGCCCTATTTAAGGGAAGAACGGCGTGGAAGAAAAGTTTGCCAACATTGAGATCACTGTATAGAAGTCACGTGTAGATCGACGATTTATTTTCTGTGCGGTTATTCTTGATTTTTTATTGCTTCATCGATCGGAGTAGAAAAACAAAAAAACAGTCGGCTAGAGAAAAGAGCTCAAAAAGAGTTCAAGATGAAATCATGTGTGAGAGTAATGTAGATCGTGCCTGAGTTTAGAAGGCCCCAGGGTTCAACCGAGTAATATGGTGTGGTGTGTCTTTCTCCTTGCAGAGGAACGTATTAAAAGAAAATCTATTGCAGACACCTATTATACATCTCTATAGTCTATTAAAAAATATTACTCAATCTCATGTTCACTTTGTTTCATCGTTTTTAAATAGTTAATAAACGTTTTACCAATTTTATGCACTTGTGCCTTATTCCTTTAGAAAGTCTTTTTTGAAGTTCCCACGACGCAGTACGCAAAGCCGCAACGTACGTTGTGCGTCTTTCTCCAAAAGTAAAGTAAAATTTAAATGTGATAGAAATGTTGATACTCTCTCTAAAAAGATTGTGTGAGTATGATGTTGCAATGCCGTCTTCCACAAACATGATCGAAGGTAAAAGAGCGATAATTCGTCATAATAATAACAACAGTGAGATCACTAAACAAGTGTCTGTTACTATCATGGACTGCACTTGCAAAGCTGGCACGAGCCATAGATTTTTCAATGATCATGATAATAATTCTATTTAATAATCACGTGATAACTTCACAAAATACAAACCAGGAAATACATAATCATCAACGCTGAAATGCAGAGAGCAAACTAGTATTTGTGGATCAGAATCTTGAGTCGTTTCAACCATTCGGAACATTAATCAACATCAATGCTTTCTCCAACAAGATTTTTCACTGTAACAGTACTACTGCCAAATTTTGGTACTTCATGGAAACTCAAATTAGTGTTGATATTTTTTTTTGGTGTCAAAATCGAAGGCCTCGATGCAATGAGGCACAATGCAATCTTATGTACTTCTAACTGATTAATCTGACCAGAGCCGAATTTGGAAATTTGCCGCCCCTGGGCAAAAATGAAAAATGCCGCCTTTTTTTCGAACTGACCATGAAAGCGAAGCAATTCATTTAATATTCCATCACGGTGATGTATTTATTGTCTGAATTTAATCTTTAGAAAACGATTTTCATTCTCAGAGACCGTATTTTCACCATTATTTTTTTTCATTTTATTTTTTTCTTTTTTTTTTCGGTACAAAATTTGCCGCCTCTGGAAATTTTCTGTCCTGGGGCAGTGCCCATGTTGCCCTTTTGGTAAATTCACGCCTGAATCTGACACAAAATTAATTATTATCGCGTTATTTGAGTGCAACACGTAGGTAAACAATGCCGTGTATCCCATAGGCAGCCATGTTGGTTAGTTCGCTAGATGTCCAACAGGTCTCGCATTGCAACTTAAAATTCCCATATTGGGAACTATAGAACTATTTCCGACAGAATTTGTACCTTAATTTCTTACAATGACGAATTTCCAACAAAATAAGAATTTTTAACCACTTGAATTCATAAAAAAAGAATTTAAAAAAATAGTTTATTCCACAACGGAATATAGACTAATATTTTACTAGAAATTTTAAGTTCTGAACAAAATGGTTTGATTCTGAACCAGGAAAATGAATTTTGAAAAGGATAATGAACTTTTGACTGAGTATTCTGACAAAAAAGACGAATTTTGATTAAAAATATGATTTCTCTGCAAAAAATGAATTTTCTGTCGAATGCGTTGTTTATAACAAAAAATGGTTAAATTTTCCACCAAGTAGTTAATTTTTCGACACAAAGAAGATGAATTTTTGACTGGAATTTTTAAGCCAAAACGAGGAATTTTTAACAAAACAGTTGAATTCAGGGCTAGATTTACCTTGAACGCCGCCCTGGGCATCATGGAAAATTCCGCCCTTTTTGTCAAGCATACACATTATTACACATTATTGAATCATAGATGAAATGAAAACGCGTAACAATATAAACATATCCAGAGCATACAATTGCAATAGCTAAACCGGTTACAAGATAATTGCTAAGAAGTATAGGATATTTTTCTACTCAAAGGTAAACGCGCCTGACTTTTTTTTCCGCAAACTGTGTTATTAGGTCCTGAAAATCCAAACGTTTTAGTAAGTCATAGTAGAACGTAAATAGTTTTTGATTTGTTTCAAACATGAAATCGGCTATGTAGTTTATGGATGACCTCTTATCTAACGCACACAAAACTGGTTCTCTAACCTAACACTACTACATACAATGTGATTCCCTAACGCAAAATATTATACGCTGAAAATAGCGGTCAAAATGGTCGTTATATGCTAACCGAAGAAATTCTTACCGCTTGTGAGAAATGACCAGTGCCGGGTTACAAAATTTGTGTGCCCCGAGTCATGTTTAATTTGATTACTTCAACGTAATATATATATTTTATTATATTATATATATTATAACTATGTATTTTTAGCTTTTCAATTTTTAAGATTTCATGAATTCTATAATAAGTGCTAGAAGATTGATACTATAAGTAAGATGAACTATTTGGAAACTTTCTCTTTAAAAATTGCATTCTTGAATTTAAACTCCTACATTTTTGTACGAAATTCATATTTATGTTCAAAAATTACCTCTATTGTTGAAAAATTATATATTCGGGTTGAAAATTCAAATCTCCTTCAGATGCTTCGTACCATTGGCTGAAGAATACAACAATTTTTTTGAAAATTGATGTATTTTCTTGAACACTCGTTTTTTTTTGGGACAACAATAATCTTCTTTTTTCGAAATTTACCTTTTTGTCTGAAAATTAAACTCTTTCGTTGAAACATTGTCGTTTATTTAGTTAATTTTGAGCCCAAAAATCCATTATATTCCAGTTAGTTGTAGAACAAGATATTAAATATTTTTTACTGAAATAACTTTAAATATACACATAAAAATTGATTTAATAGGAGCCCAAAAAATCCATTTTGTTAGTTATAAAAGAAGATATTGCATTCATTTTCTAATTTTTCTTACTCCTCAAAATCAAATAATAAAAAAGGAATTCTTCTTTAAAATATTTAACTATTTGACAGAAGATAACCTTTCTTTTGAAATAAATCATATTTCCGGGTTACAACTCCCACATTTTATATTTATGTTTCAAAATTCACTCTTTTATTGAAAAATCATATATTTGGTTTAAAAATGTCAAATGTTCTTCATATGACTCGGCTCATTGACTTGAAAATACACCAACTTTGTTGAAAACTGATGTATTTTCTTGAAAATTCGTCTTTTTCGAGACAACATTTATCTTCTTGGTAGGAAATTTATTTGATTTTTATGAAAGTTTAACTTCTTGCTTATGTTACATGAGAATATGGAGAGATCATGAAGTCCAAACTCTTTTACATACGGGAATAATAATACAATTTTTCGAGGAGTAGGAAAATTTATAAAAAATATTCCCCTCAAAATTATGCGTAACATCCAGACATTTACGAAGAATGGGCTATAAGCTAAAATACTTTGTTAACAGGCGCGAATCCAGGGGGGTGTTTAGGGGGTTCAAACATCCCCTGAAATTTCTGACACTACATTTCAGGTTAGCGCGGTTAGGATGTGCATAAGGTGTACCATTCTTCAGTCATTATGTTGGCCCCCCAAATATTTTGCTGGATCCGCCCCTGTTTGTTAAAAATTTACTTTTTCAAGATTCACCCTTCGGTTTAAAAATTTAACTCCTTTTTTGAAACATCTTCTTTTATCTAGTTAATTTGGAGGCAAAAGACTATCTGGATTGTTTTGGATGAAGCTATTGGGAATTTAAACTTGCGATGCGAGACCTGATGGCCATCGAGCGAACTAACCAACATGGCTGCCTATGG
>WSXT02072679.1:0-12250 GCA_011762715.2 Neuroterus valhalla
ATTTAAAGAAAACCAAGATGGTACTTTCGAGCTATCACTCAGATCTATGGAATCATGAGAAGGACAAAAAAAAAGAAAGCAATAAATTAAAAAAAATTGATCGAAATGAACCATATCTTTTTCGCAGAGATAGGAGTGAGGCCAAGACAATTAGTTCAAGCCGTAACTGACGCATGTCCAAAATTTGACACTCAGTGCGTCCCAAAAACCTTGATTTCAAGAAAATTTAAAAAATTATAGGAATGAAAAATAAATGAATGCTACCTATCTAAATAATTTAAAAGATACAACAATGATTATGTAGTATGCGTGGAACCTGATAAACAGGCGTTATTTTCAGTAAGAGGTAATTTTCGTTCAATTCTTATGACACCTGTATGATATCAAGAGTTATTAATAATAAAAGATATACCCTTCAGTAGGATCGAACAATTTTCGTATTGAGCTAAAATTGAGCAACTTAACCACCGTAATCCCGCAATTTATTAACCCCTGTAGAAGATTTTGAAGGGTGGAAATTCAAAAACGTATAAGAGCCATTTCAAGAAGGGTCAATTTTCCACCTAATAAAATACGAAAATGGCCCTTCTTGAAATGGCTCTTAAACGTTTTTGAATTTCCGCCCTTCATCTCGTTTTGAACTTATGCCTCGATTTGTTAACTTTCTTATCTTATACAGAAAATGGTTTAAATTTATGCAAGAATTATAGATAGGGAGTGGTTTTTTGAAAAATTCAAAATAAAAATAATGATTCTCAAACCAATTGGACACATGTGAAGAAGTTGCGATTCGAGTTCCCAAATCGATCTCCGCTGCGATTCTGACAGAGAAAGTGAAAAGTGGTAGTGACTCAGTACAAACAAAACAATCAAGAAACTCTGTCAATTTGAATTTTCCTCCGGAGGAGAATTTTTCGAGGAAGTCGAGGGAGTGCGGCCCTGCAACCTCCCGTCGTGGACCGGTTCAAAAATACCTCGGATGCCCAGCACTGCAGCCTGAGGAGAGGGCAGGAGAGAATAGCGAGAGCGAGCAGAGACGAGTGAAAGAGATAGGGAGAGAAAGACATTGGGAGAAAGAGAGGCAAAGAGGAGAAGATAGAGTGAGATCAGGATGAAGAGACGAGTGGAGGAGTCTCTCAGTTGGAAAGCGGTGGGAGGGAGAGAGAGAGAGAGAGTGAGAGAGCAAGAGTAAAAAAGAAAAAAAAAGAGCGAGTCAGAGAAAGATAGAGATACAAAAAGAGAGAACTGTAGAGGCTCCGAGGGTTTCGGGGTGAGTAGCGGCAGAACGCGTCTTTATTATACGAAGGAATCGTCGAGGAACCGACCAAGCAGCCCGCCTCCGATGATGTTGTACTCCGACTCGCTCGTTCGCTCGTATCTACTCCACTCGTTTGCGTCTTATGTGCACGTTATTATATGCTACCTGCGAGTACCAGCCCATCGTTCTAGCCAAAGACAGGGTGTAAATTCTAACAACCTTCCCCACAGTTCCGATCGACTCACTCACTTCCCACTGAAAACAGATTCTTCAGCCTTGCAATCCTCTGGGAATTACTGGATATAAAAGCAGCCAATTAAACCAACAGCAGAGCCAGAAATAACTTCATTTTCAACCATTTCAACATCAGTACCATCTACGTCTGACGTATCTATTCCTACAATCAATCTCTTCTATCTAATCATCTTGAATATTTGAACGATTCAATAAAAAATGTGATTTACAACAACTTATCATTGCAAATAATCAGAAATATGAAGATTATACTTCTTCAGTATTTTGTTTCTTACGTGCGCATGTGTCAGATGCCGCTATACACTGCTACATACTGCTCTCAGTGGGGAGCGAAGGATGGAAAGAAAGAGAGAGACAGGGAAGCCCGCAATTCCCCAGACAGTGTTTCAGCATTACGTGTTACGCTGAACTTCCTCCCATTGGCAAATTCACGCGCTGAATTTAGGGGTAGATATCAAGGTCACAAGTTCGAGAATAAATTCTACAAGTCATAAAAATTTTGATTCAGTTAAACAAGCATAACAAATTATTAACACAAATGCCTATAGGAACTAGGAAACAGGAAAATCACGAATTAAAAAAACTTAAACTTTAAAAATAAAGAGAATTTCACTATTCGATGAAGAGGAGGGTGTAATTATTAGTAATTATGGGGTGGAGTTTGAAAGAGTTGAAAACTTCAATAGGACCTCTTCCTGTAAAAAAGTGATTTATAGTGACTGTTTCTTAGAGAAAGTGACTGAGTGGCAGCCTTGGAAATTAGCCATATAAAGTCCTAAACGGGAAATGCGGAAGGAGTTTTTAAAGACCTAGCTGTTAGGTGGTCATTCTCGATGAAACGAGATCTCGAAGGTTAAGCAAGGAGTGGCGCGGTTAGTGCCCAGATGGATGACCGTTTAGGGTCTTGTTTGGTCGTTTCATCACAGCGTTTAACTACTATTAAACGGAAGGTTTGACGCCAAAGTACGTCAGGAGATTTGCTTTTCTGCAGTTTTCCACTCCCCTAACCAAATTTTATGTATATTGAAAACCCGAAAAGAGTATACATATAGAGTAAAGATATGATTTAATGTAAGTGAACTGTTACTCTCAAGTTTTAGCACGCACTTCCTAAAATCATGGTGTGGGACAAAACGCTGAATTTTGAATTCAAAGAGCGAGCCATAATTTTTGAACCACAGTTCTTAAATCCATACCCCATATGAGAACCCTGTATATTAAAAAGCTGCTTGCAGCGAGCCATAAAGCCAATTGATATAATGGCTTCGCGTGTGAGGTTTGAGATAATTGTCAGTTTCCTGCAATTTCAAAAATAAGGAGGCAAATGAAATCTTTCGAAGAAGACTTCTTCTTGGGTTCATATAAATGATTCTTTTTGACGCCTTTTTTATGGAGCATGCCAACACCAATCGAATAGGAATTAATTTTTTGATACAAGAAATCACACTTGTACCCATGTTCTTTAATTGTTTCAGAGGGCAGTAAAATGAAGACGTATCACTCTAGCAAGTTGTCGAGAAACAACAGTTAAGAATTCTGGAAGCTGTGTTCATCGGCAGACGACTGGGGTCTAATAAACATACGAAAGGCCCCTATAAAGTCGTAGGATTCCTCCTTATTATACGCCGGTGAGCGTTCACCCATCCCAGCTTCCACATTCGAGGGCGGCGTGCGGAAGGGGATAAAAAGTGGAAGCTGAAAATGAAAGAAAGAAAAAGGCGCTAAAAAGGTGAGGCGCTTATAAAATCGTACTCGCTCCTTTATTGGTACCGGGGCGGGAAATTATGTGTACATTCCAAGAAAACTGGTTTTGGTACATTTCTCGAGTATAATTGGAACGTTTGAGTAGCCAGAGCAGCAAACTCAACGTGGAGTTAGTGTTAGTTCCACAAAACAACTCCCACAAAAAATAAAAGAAGATTCCTTTTTTCACCATAGCTTCGTAATCGGCTCTAATTTCTAAATCCACGCGTGTCAACTTCTTATCTCGACGAATAAAAGCTTGTTAGTATAGTCTTAAAACTATTTCCAAGTAGAAGTGTCTTTCAACTATTTCACAAGTTGAACAAGTTTCAAGTTTCCAATCATCCCTAAAGAAGTAACTCTAAATTATGGAAGTAATTTGTTTGGGTCCTGATAATCCTGTCAAGGTTTAATATTTATTCAAGCCTAATTAAAATTCCACATCTTCACCAGAGTGCCTAATTAAACAGAGTGACGAAAATGACACGGCATCTTCCATTTCGACAAATTAAGGGGTCCAGAACACACTTTTGCACTCTCGACAAAACGGTATAACTGAAAAATCACTTTGCGAAAATATATTACCAAAAAATGAATGATCCTGTACATTTTAGATTGAAGTCACTGAAAATAACAGAACCATTCCAGAATTTAACGAGGCAACTTCCGACGACTCACACATCTTTTTTATCTGTGAAGATAAGAAAACTTAATTCTCTCTGCAAACAATCATTCATTGAAATATTATACATTTCTTGTAACACGATGACAAGCATCATTTCAAAAATAGAATTTTGAAATTGGAAAAGTTTCTCGTTTCTTGTCGGCATAAAAACAAAGCAACCTCTCTTTAAAAACTCGACTCGGCCAGTGGCTGGTGCGATCTACCTATTCCGAATGAGTCCACAGAATTCCAGGGCTGGACAATCGATCATCAGTTTTTCCCTCTTCTTCCTACGTCTCATCTTTATCTCCTGAGCACAAGGTGCAGCGCGCTTTCGAGACACCCCGTGAAACGATTTGGATGATGAGTCGAGAAGGGTTCACTTTGAACGATGGCGGCCATAATGTTTACCGCGAGGGGGCAGATGGGTTTTAGACTCGCCGTGGGCTGTCAACGCTTGATCATGATTATTTGACTTTACAGAACGGGTCAGCAATCTTTTCTCGGTTCAATTTGTGACTCTGACTTCCACATCTCGTGCGAAATAAAAAGTCATCGAGTGAGAGTCAAAGTCCAATAATAATGGTTCTAAAACGATTTCCAAGCCACAAGTGATGCCAACGATTGTGATGAGTTCCACGGAACCATGACTCTAATCACATCACGTCGTTCGATTCGAGCTGTATGTATCACGCATGCACACACTACTGATGAAGTACAGAGCAGATGCTCAAGAATCGCGTCGAGTTATTTTAATTTATTAGACGAGCGATATCAGTGAACTCATGCGCCAACAGTGCCCTCATTGAATTCCCCCGAAGCGAACTGCCTCCTTCGCAACTCGCTTCGTTATTGGCGCGAGAAGAAAGCCAGCGATCTACTTTCTTCGAGCGACAGGGCTTGCAAAGTTTCATTTTGCCAAATGCGGATCAGAAACGCCTCTATGAGCAATTTTCTATTGAGCAAGATTTTCCCAATTCAAAGAAAACTTGAAAAGATCCGGCTCGAAGGACCTTATTGTTACATAATAAAGTCGTTATGGTTAATATTTACTAGATACGTCGCACAAACATTCCCAATTGAAATCCAGACATCTCTTCTCGAAAGCAGAGAGTCACTCATATTTTTATAGCCAATTATATACACAAAATGTTATCTATACGTGACTGTGAGTCTGGATCAAGTTTCAATTGAGCCGCCGTCAAAAATATGCGCATGGCAAAGCTTTCCATGATTGCTCTCTAACGAGTCCCGGAAGACGATGTGCACATAAACAAGATGACGCATACAGACTCATTGGCAGTATTAATACAAGAGATAAGTTTCATATCTTATTTGGTCTAAAATCTCATTTATGATCCATCATGAACTGAAGATTTAAATTTGAGAACGAGTTGTTTTATCTTCAACTTGCCTTTCTTGTAAACAGTGCACATTACGTGTGTGGGGTACAATTGCTATCGCAACTGCGATCGCTTCTATATATTTTTTCTTCAAAGTTGTTCTACTCCGATGAAAGATACTCACTCCCCGATTATGTACATTTTACAATAAACTGCAGTAATTTACTGCAGATTTTCTTATCCACAATATGTAGTAGGGCGTAGCGTAACGTAATATACTTGCAGAAAATGAAAGACCTTGGGGTTTCTGTTCTCTTCCTTTTTACATACGAAGCAACTATATGAAATTTGGTTCCGATAAATAGAAATAATTCTGAAAAATTGTTAAAAGTTGTAGATCTCCAAACCTTTGTGAAAAAGATCTATCATTGGGTATTCATTTTTTTCAGTAGAATTGTTGCTCATTACTGAACTTGGTAAACATCTTAAATCATCATTTCCGAACATTTAAATGTTTGACACGTTCGTTTTTGAATGCTATTATTTTTTAATGTTTAATTATCATTTTAATCTCTAATCTCTAACCGTCTAGCGAGTAAATGTTTATAAAAAAATTGAAGAGACTGCAAACATTTTCACAGAATAGTAGAACTTTCGACAATTATTCCCGCGAATTTTGTTTGTAGTTTGTACTCCCTTTAACGTCAAAATTATTTATTCACAGTTCTACAAATATTATATCATCCGAAGTTTAAAAAACAACTTTTTGGATACAAAAATGGTAATTTCTCGTATATTCTCCTATAGAATCTCAGAACTCTGTAAGTGTTTTTATTTCCTTTTTTCTGTTGAAATGGTTGTAACCTCTTCTTGTTTGTGAAAAAGATCAAATAAATTTTCCTGAAATTTTGTACAGAAAACCATAAATTACTCAAAGAGGCTTTCGTAGGGCCGACAATGGTGATTTGTATTTTTCATACAGTCGAATAGAAATGTAACATTGAATGAAATCTTACTTTGAGAAATTGGAAAATTTTTGCAATGATAACCAGAAATCCTTCTTCGGATCGTAACTAAATTCTACAAAGTTACATAGATATCTATGTGAAGAAAATAAATTAGGACTCCAAAGTTGCAATGCGAGACCTGATGGCCGTCTAGCGAACTAACCAACATGGCTGCCTATGGGATACAAGTAGCATTGTTTACATGCGTGTTGCACTCAAATAAATGTTCCGAATGGGTAAAACAACTCAAGATTCAAGATAATAATCAACCAATACTAGTCCGCTCTTTGCATTCCAGCGCTAATGATTAATATGTATTTCCTGGTTTTTTTATACAGTTATTACGTGATTATTGAATAGAATCATTATCATCATGATTAAATAAAATTTATGGCTCGTGCCAGCTTTGCAAGTGCAGTCCATGACAGTGATGGAAACTTGTTTATTGATCTCACTGTTGTTATTATTATTAAAATCACGAATTATCGCTCTTTTACTTTCGACCATGTTTCTGGAAAACGGCGTTGCAACAGCATACTCACACAATATTTTTAGAGAGAGTAGCAACATTTTTATTACATTCAAATTGCAATTTGCTTGAATGAACGTGTTAAAACTGATGTTAATCATATGAATGACGGATCCCATAGGCAGCCATGTTTGTTTTGATACAGCAGCGCCTCTTTCCCCGCGGTGGATCTTTTCTTTACCAACAGGACCCCAGGTTCTTTCATTTTCTGTAATGTGTATTTTACGCTAAGCATAAAGAATTAAAATTTTCATCTCCGAAAGAATAGTTTTGAATATGTTAATCTCTTGAGTGCGACGGATGGTGGAACAGTTAATGCCTCATCCAATTTATCATCTACAGTCTACACGATTGGGAACGAATTGGTCTGGGAAACCGATTCCTTTTTCTGAGGAAATTAGTCAGTGGAAGAATATAAGAAGAATCATGGTTTTGGCATTGAAAGAGTGAGTCCCTTGGGACAAAAAGTCTTAGATGATCTTAGGCGTCTTGGTAAAAAATCTCCAAGTGTTTTGGCTTCACACTGGTGGTGCCGGCCCTGTCCCGCGTTTAATCCTGATTAATGCCCTTGGAAGCCCGCGCTAATGCTAATGCCAGCCAGCCAGTCAACTGCGCTCGGACTGTCCGTTTGCCAGCCTGCCCGGTCGCGCACTCTAAGATACTTGTATTGCGTATGTGTAAGGCACGACGTTAATTCTTTTCCAAGTTATTAACACCCGAGCTGAATCCCTTGCAAAGCGTGAATTCGAGATAAAAAAAATTAAGCTCACATTCTTCGCTCCATCATGCCACTCTTTCCATTTGTAATTAAAAACGCGTCGAGAGAAAGATGTTCCGTTTATAAAGTTACACTTTATCTCGTTCTCAGAAGCGACTTTGCAGAAAAATCACCAGAAAAATGGTGTTTACAATGATGTGAAGATCAAAGAAATTGATTGTACAAAATGTGCCCACTTGGGGCGGGCACATCCTCTTCTACGAGCTGCTCGCTACTGAAAAATTCAGAAACAAGATGAGGTATTCTCAAATAAATGTTAAACAAACTTGCCTTGTCTTTTTGAAAATTCCTTTGAAAGTTATTTCGTCATCAGGCTACATGCACACACAGCCGGACTGACAGAGAAACTGTAATGATTAATCAAAGCAGACTTTCTTTGTACCAGCTCAATATAGCCTGAAGCAATTTACGATTCTTGACTTTAGACATTGCGACACTAGAGTTAGACCCAAAAGGGGAGGTTCAGGATGTAATAGGTGAAAACGGGCCAAGAAGGCGTTAGAGGTAGCGCAGAAGGTATAGGTGGAATTGAGCTGGAACCTCAATTACGGCAATGGGTATAGGATCGGATTGGTGGAGGTTGCCCGTAGGGTGAGCATCTGGCCGTAATTACTAAATTATCCCTTGACTTGACTTGCCTGCCTCAGCAGAGCGAAGCGCGATTTTATCCGAGAAGGAGGAGGATGGTGCTTTGGTTTACTCGTCCAGCTCTGAAAGATTGCAGCTTATCCTAGGTATTCCCTTGTTCTTGACTCTTGGCCATACCAAGCCAAGGATAGTCTTCAAGGAAGAATGGAGCCGCAGTGCAAGAACTAAAAATATGAACATTGGTAAATAAAAGGGCAGAGGGAAGATTTGATATTACAGTGGACGATAGACCGCGAGCAATATTCTTGGTTCGCTCCGGAGAGACCGGCACGCGGCCAAAATGGAAGAAACGAACCGATAGGTAGGTAAGAGGGAATGAGAGAAAGACAAGTTCAGAGGGGAGAGAATGAGAGATAGACTGATAAAAAGATAGAGCGAAGGCAGGGCAACGAATGGGAAGGTGGAGAATCAACCTGTCCGTAAGATAATGCATGATACCTCGATTCACGGCAGAGTCGTGCTACTACGTCTTGCGAACTCCACGGATATCGCGAAACAACCTATGGAGAAATCGCTGACAAGAAACTAACTTTGTTCACGTGTTGTTGATTTATTAATCTTCAATATAGAGACAGTTGATGTACTTAGATCTTAAACTTACAACTATTTTTTGAAACACATACATGAAAATTACGACACTCTGTGTCTGCAAAGTGTGCGCAAAAAGCCACATTCCCTCACGTTAGTTACTGCCAATAAGATTTTTGCACTTTTTGGTCAACAACAATCTAAATCAGCTAATATCTTGAAGAAAATCTCTAATATTAGTTGCAAAACAGTAATTACAGTAGAATATTTTTTCTGTAGTGACACTTTGAAGCGAGCTCTGAAGTTAAAATGAAAAACACAAATTGCTGTTAAATTTTTGTTGCAAATAAATATCATCTTGGGGCTTGAAGCGTAATGGAAGATTTTCTTTTACTCTTTCTGTACGTTTCTTTTGTTCTTTTAAAGGTGGCACGCAAGCCGTTCTTCCCGCGGACAATCTAATCGTCTTAATGAGACAATTAAGCGATGGTACACGCAGATAGAGTGGTTTGTTTTGTCTGCTTGCACGGAATTGCGTCCGTGAAAATATTGTGCAGCCAGCTTGTCGCCTTGCCGATGAACAATTTCACTGTCAAGTGCGAAATTTTTATTTTGCGAGTAACTTCAACTCAGAAATATACGTGTCGTTTTGACACGACAATTGTTTCTGTCACAAAGGGCCCTATGCAAAGAGAAAAGCTTCATATTAGAATATTCAAGGGAATAAAATATGTACTTCAATAACTTTACGTCACACTCCTTGGAAATAACTTTTTAAATGTTAAATGTATATACATATGTATGAATAATAATAACTCATAAACCTTTATTAATTAAGTATTCAAATTCACGGGATTTCAATAACATTACTCTTCTTGAATACGAGTTTTCAACATTCTTCAATTTATTATCTCATATTTATTACTCTTTAGAGTACTTTGATAGTCCTCAAGCGTAATGAGGCGTAAGAAACAATAAATTTTAAATGGATCGTGTAGCTTAAATCGAAAGATAATAATTATCTTGCACATGCAAATTACACAGAACTGTTGTCATGCGTACTTGTTCAGGAGGGCTGGCTGAAATTCACTCTTACTACTGTGACACGAGGTTGCAATATCAAAGAACATTCTTATAAGTGATTGAAATTCCATGAAGTAATAATTGAAATTAGCAACATTTTTGTTATAAAATGTGTGAAGCTTCACTCATTTTTTGTGGTATATAATTTCCGTTACATCATTTTCATCAGAGTATTCATCGCTTAAGCTGATTCTAGTCAGGAAACATTTTGTTCAACTTGGTTCTTAAGATTATCGAAATTAAGAGCAACATATAGTGCTCATGGAGGCGGCAAACCAGCCTGACATATGGGCTGGTGGAAATCAGGAACATCCTGCGTAAACATTTGAACATACCTAACCATTCAACCATCGTGAACGTGTTCGCCATGTGGTGTGGACCAATATGCCTTGTTTAATTTCGAATGCCTATCTCGACCATCCAGACCCGGATACTGAAATTTTAACGAGCTCACTTTCTGTTTCTATTCCTTCCTGAATTCGAGCTTCAAGAGTCTCCAGTAGGTACTAAACATTCCCATTTTGGAATTTACGTACAAAAAACTGACTTTACTATCGAGAGGAAGTTTAAACTTTCAAAGAAATTATAGTAAAAGATATTTTTCATAAATTCGAAGTCGTTGGAGTGCAGAAAAGAGGCTAACTGCAAGCGTCTCACGCATAAAATCTCATAATAGTCTTGTCCAAACAAACTGCCGAGCGCCACTGTCATACGGCGTTAACAAATATACCGCCACAGAAGGGGAGAAGGAAAAAGGGGATAAATTTGAACTTTTATTTATATTTTCCTATCCTCGCAAATATTGATTTTCTTTGATAGTTTTATAAAAATAATTGCTTTTGGCGGTCGATAAAAATTCGATCAATATTTTATCAGTCTAGAATATGTCGCATGATACCATGAAGATCCTGTTACAGGGAATAAATAGCAACACATAATTGAAGCACGTATTTTATCACGTATCATATTCAATGCATCCGCTTTATTCATGGTTTCATTCACCCATAGAGCAGAACACATTCGAGACTTCAACGAGTTGCACTGCGAAAATAATTAATTGCCTTGACGGTCGAACATAAGGAAATTGCTTCAACTTTATTTCTTCACACTTTTCAATGGTGTAATGAGCTTAGGCATCGGCAGAAAGAGTGGTCCTCGTGCCGAGTGATGTTGATTGAAGGTACACAGAGCCACGTGGCAGGAGCACCTGTGCAACTGCTTTCTCGTACTTACACACGGATAGACTTCTTAACCGATAGAGCAAATGTTTCTCTCGTGCAAACAAGGGGTTACCTGACTCGTTTAAACTTGTCCGTTTTGCCGAGGATTTAACCAAGTTTGTTTCACAGCGCGTGGGTAAATTGACACCCACGCGTGCCATCAAAGATTCACTCTTCAAAAAAATCGATCTGATTAACTAATAACGAATAAGGACATGTAAAAACTTGAAAGACGCCGTCAAATAGGTTTTTAAAGACGGAATGTCAAGGATAACGCGTTCGTTATTATTTCGTAAATTTAATGCATGGTTGGATTAAGCAATTTTTATGTGATTTTTATGGAGTGTGCAAAATTGACAAGATATGTGCTATTAGAAAAAAAGGAACACCATTCAAAATTGTGAACCCTCAAAACGGAAATATTCAAAAGTGAACATTTTATCATAAATACTGAGTTGAGAAAAATGAAGGCATTAGGAATTATATGATTTCAAAATTATAAATTCAGAACAGGGAATTGGTGTTTTTGCAACCACTTTTTTTTCTTGAGCCAACGAAAATTCATTGAGTCAACAGAAATTTGAAGCTCTTTCAAACTTCAATTTTACGAACTTGAGTTTGCAAAATTGTTCAATTACATTTTTTTTTCAATTCAGATTTTCAAGAATTTTTCACTCAAGTCATTCAATATCGTATGAAGTGACACATTCATCTTTTTATATGTCAACTTTAATAATTTGTTGATAACAACTATTACAAGGTTATAAGTCACTTGTCGATAAAAAATTAGTTCTTAAATATAACTTTTTCGCTTTGCAAAAATAATGAAATAGCGAGGAACCTAAAAGTTATGGAAGCTTCCATATTTTGAGGCTCTAAGATTTTTGGGCGTGTTTTTATTAGCAAGAACATCATCCACTGATTGAAAAATTATTATCAATTTTGAACTCCAGAATTTGGTGTGGGAAATGAAAATTCATTTTTTTAATGTGAAATTCAATTATTAGGTTTAAATTTCAAATATTTTTTTGAAAATCATTTCATTTGGTTGAAGATTCATGATTTTCAAAAACATGTCCGAAGTTGCATGAATATTCCAGGATGAGTAGCTTATCCTGCCCTAAAATTTTATTTTGTAAAAGTTGATTTATTTCTTGGAAAATATGTGGTCCTTTACATGGACCCACCATGAGG
>WSXT02072690.1:2126-12250 GCA_011762715.2 Neuroterus valhalla
TGCGGACGTTCTGGACTTTTGATTGTTCCAAGCGCTGGTGTTTTTGATTTACGTCTGTCCCAAATGTGAATGATTTTTACTCATGTCTGTCGCTCCTGCGGACACTTCTCAATTTGACACTTTCCAACTTTGGAGACAGTAGATTTTAACTTGTTTCAAATCCTTTATTTCAGCCAATTCAACTGCGGATGTTTTTGACTTTTTTCTCTTTAAATCGTGAACATTGTTTATTCTGAACGAGGAGATTTCAAGAAGTTGATATAAAAAAGAAGGAAGCAGAACTAAACTACAAAAAAAGATATTCAAAGGGAAACAATTATCGAATATACATTACAAAAAATACATTTTTTCTTTTGATTGAAATATTTGAAATTTGAGAAATAAGAACAAAACTCATTATTTTATGCAATTTTATTCAGCTAAAAAGCCTTTCATCGCAACCGAATTCTTCTTGAAAAAATGTGAACGAAATTAGGTTTTCAAGGACTTATACTTCACAATTTTAGGAGGAGGTCTTTGTCAAGTCCGCTGACTCAGGGGTCCGTAATTTAATTTTGTGAAGAACGCGAGTGCAAAAAGAAATCAATTTTCTCTCATTCTACACTACGCACATGCGTGAATCGTAATTCTCAAAGTCGGTAAAGAAGATTCGAAGGATATTCACTTCACCGAAAACTGTCGACATCTGGAGGCGAATTCCGTAACTCCCACGTCAACTCTGGATTGTATCGATAAAACAGTGCTCTACTGTAGTTCCCAGTTCTTTCCTCAGAAAAAAAATCAATAACAATGATTAATTTTAATACTGAACCAAGTTCTCTTCATTTATTTTCAAAATTTTTGACAAACATTCATTTTATATTTATTTCAATGAAAAATATTCCCTTTTCCCGCTCAATTTCAAATTTTCTTCCGAACCAGTTTTCTTTCCCACTCACAGTATAATTTGATCAACTTGATTAAATCAACGTTTCAAATCTAGAAATAGGACTTTGTTTTGAGTTTTCTTGGCCGGATATGAATTTAGTGCGATGGCCATGCACGTTTTACTTTTATTACTGGTTCTATTGAACTTAACGAGGGCAATTGAGATGATATGGAAGCCTTGATTTTGCGATGGAGCGTTCAGCCGATAATGCTCTCCTGCTAATATGAAGCAAGGAAAAAAAACTACTTCCGAAAAGAGTCCTTAACTCTCGATTTCAATGATTTTTTCATCATTTACAGCCTCAGACCTAATAAGAGTTAGAAATTTAATGGCCCACTTCAAGAACAATTAAAAATTAAAGATTTGTTCTTTTCTGTTTCAGCACTTGTACAACATGCAAACTGGCGAGGGAGCATTCAGAGAAAGGGGCAGAGGTCGAGGAAAGGGTACAACTAGGGTGAGCTGATTATTCTCCATACTTGATAAATTAACCTAACTTCACAGGAGCACAAAGGATTCAATCAAGAAATGAGCACCGAGCCTTATTTAAATTGTATTGAGAAACAAATTCATTAACTTTGACTTCGGGCATTGACGACTAAGGGTACTTTTAACTCAAAGCCTTCAAGAAACTTTGGATTATAAGTACTGTGGACGCCTTTTCCAATGCTTGACGCTTTAGGCTTTTACCTATTCTAACCGCGGACACGATAGGTTTTAACCTATTCCAACTACAGGCACATTTTTACTCTCGCCATTTCCGACTGCTTGCGGTTTTGTTTTTATTCTGATCCAACAGTGAACGCTCTATTCGTTGGCCTATCTTCAACAGTGGAAGGATTTAATCCTGAACTGTTCTGACTGTGGACCATTTTTTATCCTGGCCGGTTCCAACTGCGGGCGTTTCTGATTTTAGTATGTTCAAACTTTGCGCATACGTTTGGTGTTTACCTGTTCTAACTGCGGGCGCTTTTAACTTTGACCTGTTGTAACTGCGGGCGCTACTAGTTTTGACCTGTTCAAACTCTTGACGCTTCTAACTTTGACCGGTTCAAACTGCGGAAACGTTTGGTTCAAACTGTGGAAGGGTTTCATCTTGAACTCTTCTAAATGTAAGCCATTTTTTTATTTGTCGGTTCCAGCTGCGAACGTTTCTGATTTTAGTCTGTAAAACTTTGTGGATACGTTTGGTTTTGATCTGTTCTAACTGCGGATGCTTCTAACTTTGACCTGTTCTAACTGCGGACGCTTTTAACTTTGAACTGTTCAAACTTCGAAAACCTCTGGTTCAAACCTTTTTCAAATGTGGAAGGATTCAATCTTGAAGAGTTCTGACTGTAAAACATTCTTTATCCTAGTCGGTTCCAGCTGCGAGCGCTTCTGATTTTAAGCTATTTGAACTTTGAGGATACGTTTGGTTTTTACCTTTTCTAACTGCGGACGCTTCTGACTTTGACCTGTTCAAACTACGGACGCTTCTGGCCTTGAGCTGTTCAAACTCTTGACGCTCCTAACTTTGACCTGTTCAAACTGAGGACGCTTCTAACTTTGACCTGTTCAAACTGCGGACGCTTCTAGCTTCGACCTGTTCAAACTCTTGACGCTTCTAACTTTGACCTGTTCAAACTGCGAGAACGTTTACTTCAAACCTTTCTCAACTGTGAAAGGGTTTCACCTGTTCTAACTTCGGACGCTTTAAACTTTGACTTGTTTTAAGTTCGGGCGCTTCTAACTTCGACCTGTTCAAAGTGCGAAAACGTTTGATTCAAACCTTTTTCAACTGTGGAAGGGTTTAATCTTGAACAGTTCTAACTGTAAAACATTCTTTATCCTTGTCTGTTCTAGCTGCGAGCGCTTCTAATTTTAGTCTGTTCCAACATTATTTGTTCTTGATAGTTCCAACTTTAGGTGCTGTTGATTGGACGCTCTTTCAACAGCGGGCGTGTTTGTTTTTTCCTATTCCAGCTGCGGAAGTGCTTGGTTTTGTCATTCTCCTAATGCGAAGGGCTTTGATTTGAGCCTCTTCCGATACTCTTAGTCCTTGCCTTCTCCAATTGCGAACCATTTTTGTTCTGTATAGTTTCATTTTTAGTCGCTGTTAATTGGTCCCTCTTTGAACCGGGGACGTGTTTGTTGTTTTCCTAATCCAGCTGCTGACGTGCTTTATTCCACAATTTTCCAAATGCGAAGTGATTTGATTTCAGTTTCTTCCAACTGCGGGTGATGTTCTAACTGCAGACGCTTTTAACTTTGAACTGTTTAAACTTCGAAAACGTTTGGTTCGAACCTTTTTCAACTGTGAAAGGGTTCAATCTTTAAGAGTTCTGACTGTAAAATATTCTTTGTCCTAGTCGGTTCCAGCTGCGATCATTTCTGATTTTATGCTGTTTGAGCTTTGCGGATACGTTTGGTTTTACCTTTTTTAACTGCGGACGCTTCTAACTTTGACCTGTTCAAACTGCGGGAACGTTTGCTTCAAACCTTTCTCAATTGTGGAAGGGTTTCATCTTGAACTCTTCTAACTGTAAACTATTTTTCATCCTTGTCGATTCCAGCTGCCAGCGCTTCTAGTTTGAGTCTGTTCGAACTTTGCGGATACATTTCAACTGTGAGTGCTGTTTGCTGTGGCCTATCACAATTGCCGTTTTTTTGGTACGTGTCTTTTCCAATTGCGGACACTCTTGGTCCTTGCCTTTTCCAATTGTGGACCATTTTTTGTTCTAGATAATTCTATTTTCGAGCGCTGTTGATTATACCCTCTTTCAACTGCGGACGTGTTTGTTATTTTCCTAATCCAGCTGCGGACGTGCTTGGTTTCACAATTTCCCAAATGCGAAGGGCTTTGATTTCAGCTTATTCCAACTTCGGGTGCTGTTTGCTGTGGCCTATCACAATTGCGGTCACTTTTAACTTCAGACCGTTCCAATTTTTAATAATAATTTCTTTTCTCAATTTACTCTTGTGCATTTCCATTAATTCGAATATAAACTGTAATTGTAATTTTTTCTGGTTGTGGAAACATGTCCCCAGGATTGTATCTGTTTCCTTCTACTTTAGCAGGAACGCTTTTGTGGAAGTTGATAATATTAATCGCACGTTGATGTCACGGATTGCGTTACTTACGGCTAAATGCAGACTGTTAGTGGTAAACAGAGTGACGTAAATTGTGCCAATGAACTCATAATTCTTGCATATTCATGATTCATTCAGTAGAAAAAGAAAGTAACTTCAAAAAGAATCAAGTTCATGCACTTCAATTCTTCATTTTAAATAATTTTTTTGCAAACATCCTCAAATTTAGAAATAATTTTTATAAAAAATCAAATAATTTTTCTAGCTATCAAAATTTTGCGAAGAGGCAAAGGAGCCAATGATAGTTTTTGAGGGTACGAACGGAAATTCGTGGTTGCCTTATCGACATTTTGTATTCTTTCTTCGTTTTTCTCATTCCCTTTCTCCCTTTCTTCCACTCCTCTTGTACCTCTTGTTTACACTTTAGAGACGCCATAATGTTCTGCTTTGACCTCGGTTCTTTTTATATAACTACAAACTGAGTGCAAATATATCCAGGGACTTAAAATTCCAGTCTTGGTTTATAAAGTTTAAATTCAAATGAAAAATTTTGATAATTCAAGAAGATAATCAGTAAATCGAATAAGTAATTTTGGGAGAAATATTCATCAAAATTTGATTGACTTTTTCATTGATTTATAGACTTTTAGAATTTGAAATTACCCCCTGGCACGAACATGCCAGATTGGATGGCACCAGTGGCGCTCAGCAATTGCGGAATCGATAACTCATCTGAGTTGGAGGCAAAAAAGATGAGCTCCAACTTTTAATACGATAGATTTTCCTGAGCAGAATTTTTCAAGTAGAACATTTCAATTCATTCTAAAATAGACTCGAATTTATTCAAAATTAGGATTCCAAATGTTTCAATTAATTCAATTTGAAAACAGAATTTGCGAACAGAATTTGCAAATACAATTTGAAAATCAAATTTCCGGGATTCAAATTCGTGAAATTAGGTAAGAATAATACTCAGGTGATGTGCGAACTTGGGCTCCCGGAAAAAAAAATGTTTAAAGCATACGCTCCGCATTTCAATGAGTTGGAATCGGAACTCGAAGCTAAAGAAAAAATAAACCTGTGAAAGGAAGAAATGGATTTGAATGCAAAATTCACCAGAGTAATCTAAAAATGGATTGAATCAGAATCTGCATATGTATAGATAAAATTGGCGAACTGCTTTAAAAGCAGGAAAATTTCAAACATGGCGCTGGGAGCGCGGAAAGGCGGGCGCGCACCGCGCGTCGATCAATAGCGCCTTGTTTAATATCAGTTCTCAAACTCTGTACAGCCAACCTCAAGATGAATTTTGTCTTACGCCCTTCAAATTTTGAAGACAATTAAATTCTAATTGGATTTTTTCTTTCTAATTTTAGTTTTTGGATTCAATTAAGGGGGTTCTGAATTTGGATTATCCGGCTCGAAGGACCGATATTGATGTATTCTGGATCATTGTTTTGAAAGAATTGAATAAATTTCTCCTGTTTGGATTTCGAAGATGGATTTACTAGGGAGGTTAAATGCTTACAAGAAGAGGCTTTATGTGAAGGTAAATTGCGCGTGAGTTCGCGTCTCGGCTTGCTTGGTACTTGAGACCCTTCTCCAGTCACCACAAACTATACCTCCAAGATCTTTATCTTCAGAGTTGTATGTTCCTTTCCATGTATAAGCTCCACTCTACAGACCCTGGTACATGTAACTTCTCCTCTTAGGACAATATTCTTGCTCCCTGACTACCACTCATTCGAAAATGTAAACAAAGCGTATCCATTTTGCAGCCTCTCATAAATTCATGAAATCTATCGTATAAATTGAAAAACAGACAGGATCTAAAGAGAGACACTTTTCACTCCCGTTTATTCTAACTACAGACATTTTGGAATCATGGTAGCGATGTTTTGAACTGTGGACTGTTCCAAAAGTACATGTTTTGGACTTTGGACTGTTCAAAAGTGCAGGTTTTGGACTGTGGACTGTTCCAAAAGTACATGTTTTGGACTTTGGACTGGTCCAAAAAGTACATGTTTTGGACTTTGGACTGTTTAAAAGTGCATGTTTTGGACCGTTCTGAACGTACAGGTATTGGACTTTGGACTGTTCCAAAAGTGCATGTTTTGGACTTTGGACTGTTCCAAAAGTACATGTTTAGACTGTGGACTGTTTTAAAAGTGTATGTTTTGGACTTTGGAATGTTCCAAAAGTGCATGTTCTGGACTTTGGACTGTTCCAAAAGTACATGTTTAGACTGTGGACTGTTTTAAAAGTGTATGTTTTGGACTTTGGAATGTTCCAAAAGTGCATGTTCTGGACTTTGGATTGTTCCAAAAGTAAATTTTTTGGACTTTAGACTGTTCCAACAGTGCATGTTTTGGACTTTGGAATGTTCCAAAAGTGCATGTTTTGGACTTTGGACTTTTCCAAACGTACATGTTTCGGACTTTGTTCATTTCCAAAAGTACATGTTTGGACTTTGGAATGTTTTGAAAGTGCATGTTTTGGACTTAGGAATGTTCCAAAAGTGCATGTTTTGGACTTTGGATTGTTCCAAAAGTAAATGTTTTGGACTTTAGACTGTTCAAAAAGTGCATGTTTTGAACTTTGGACGGTCCCAAAAGTGCATGTTTTGGAATACGGTCTGTTTCAATTCCGGACGTTTTCAGATTATACCTGTTTTTATTGTGGACTTTCTGGACTTTGGCCTGTTCAAATAGTTTGGTGTTTTGAAATTTGGCATGTTCGAGTTTGGACGCATTGGATTTTGTTTCATTCGAATTGCGGTCGATTTGACATTCGACCGGTTTTTGTTGCGAACCTTTTGGATTTTCGACTATCCCAATAATGGATGTTTTGGAATTTGGTATGATTATATTGCTGTCGTATTGAAATTCGACCTTTTTCAGTTCTGGCTGTTTTGGACTCCGGGCTGTTCTAATAGTGGATGTTCGATAATTTAGCCTCTACAAGTTGCAAACATTTTGAAATTTTGCCTCTCTCATGGTTTCAATTTCTCTATATTCGACCTGTTTCAACTGTAGAAGTTTTGGAATTTGTGCTGTTCGTATTGCAGATGTTTCAAACTTTGGCTGTTTCAACAGAAAGCATTTTGGAAAATTGGCCTGTTTTGATTTCGGATATTTTGGATTTCGGCCTGTTCCAGCTGTGGATGTTTCAGAATTAGGAATTTGGCCCGTCTTAATTTCGGATCCTTTGGAATTTGCCCCATTCCGATTTCGGGCGTTCTGGAATTTGGCCTGTTCAAACTATGAACGTTTTAGAATTAGCCTGTTTTTATTTCGGACGCATGCTTCGACTGTTTATGTTCTCAAATTTTGCTTGTTTGTCTTGCGGACGGTTTGGACTCTGGTCTCGTCCAACCGTTCAAGTTTTGGAATTTGACCTGTTCCAGCTGTAGACGTTTTAGAATTCGGATTTTGGCCTATCCTACTTGCAGACGTTTGAACTTCTGCCGTTTCAACAGTGAGCGTTTTGAAATTTGGCCTGTGTCTCAATTTCGGATGCTTTGGAATTTGGCCGATTCCAATTTCGGGTGTTTTGAAATTTGGCCTGTCTCAATTTTGGATGCTTTGGAATGTGGCCGATTCGAATTTCGGGCGTTATTAAATTTGGCCTGTTCCAACTTTGAGCGTTCTCAAACTCAGCCTGTTTCTATTGCGGACGCCTGTTTTGACTGTTTATGTTCTCGAATTTTGCTTTTTTGTGTTGCGGACGGTTTGGACTCTGGTCTCGTCTAACCCTGAAAGTTTTGGAGTTTGGCCTGTTACAGCTGTAGACGTTTTTGAATTAGGATTTTTG
Source organism: Neuroterus valhalla (assembly GCA_011762715.2). NCBI lineage: Eukaryota > Metazoa > Arthropoda > Insecta > Hymenoptera > Cynipidae > Neuroterus > Neuroterus valhalla. The sequence goes on from WSXT02072690.1 coordinate 9,940, forward strand.
CCTATCCTACTTCCAGACGATTGAACTTTGGCTGTTTCAAGAGTGACTGTTTTGAAATTTGGCCTGTCTCAATTTCGGATGCTTTGGAATTTGGCCGATTCCAATTTCGGGCGTTTTGAAATATGGCCTATCTCAATTTTGGATGCTTTGGAATGTGGCCGATCCCAATTTCGGGCGTTATTAAATTTGTCCTGTTCCAACTTTTGACGTTTTCGAATTTAGCCTGTTTCTATTGCGGACGCATGTTTTGACTGTTTATTTTCCCAAATTTCGGTTGTTCGTGTTGCGAACGTTTTGGACTCTGGTCTTGTTTAACCGTGGAATTTATGGGATTCGGCCCGTTCCAGCTGTATGCGTTTTAGAATTTGGATTTTGGCCTCTCCTACTTTCAGACGTTTTGAGCTTTGCCTGTTCTAGCAGTAAGCGTTTTGGAATTTGGCCTGTTCCAACTTAGGATGTTTTAGAACTTAGCCTGTTTCTATTGCGGACGCATGTTTTGACTGTTTATGTTCTCAAATTTTGGTTGTTCGTGTTGCGGACGTTTTGGACTCTGGTCTCGTCTAACTGTTGAAGTTTTGGAATTTGGCCTGTTCCATATGCTGACGTTTTAGAATTCGGATTTTGGCCAACCTACTTTTCAACAGTAAGCCTTTATTAGATTTTGCCTGTCTCAATTTCGGATTGTTTATGTTCTCAGATTTCACTTGTTTGTGTTGCGGACGTTTGGGACTCTGGTCTCGTCTAACCTTAGAAGTTCTGGGATTCGGCCTGTTCCATCTGTAGACGTTTTAGAATTCGGATTTTGGCCTGTCCTATTTTTCAACAGTAAGCCTTTATTAAATTTGGCCTGTCTCAATTTCTGACTGTTTATGTTCTCAAATTTCACTTGTTTGTGCTGCGGACGTTTTGGACTCTGGTCTTGTCTAACAGTGTAAGTTTGGGAATTTGACCTGTTCACACTAAGGATGTCCTTTACATTCTCCAGTCCTAATCCAATCTGATAAATCAAACATTGAAATTTACAATGGATGATTGGATCACGGGTGTCCAACGCAAGGCTGGCGCGCTTCTCCTTCCTTCCCCTTCTCCGAGCGCTTCTTCGAGAATTCTCTTCTCGTTTCCCCTTTCCATATTGGGCTCACCGTATGAACGCATTCAAGGTGGTAGGAGAAGGTATTGACGAGTGACAGTTATTTACACCGTTGCTCACGCGTTGGACACCCCTGGATTGGATGATTGGATCCTATAGCTGGATTCATGAACTGCAGATTTTCAATTCTGAAGAATTCCAATTATCGGTTTGAGTCCTGGTGAGTCAGGAAGGCGCTCCAACTGCAATCTTTCAAACGTTCCATGGCGTCAGCAGTGGGGTAAACTGGTAAAGTTGGCCCTAACTCTCCAACAGGGATTGGAAGTGGTAAGCGGTTCCTGGAGGCTTCGTTTATTAACGTCACTGCAACAAGTTGCAGAGCGTGTTGCCCGTTGAATAAGGCCTCCCCTTACCACCCCAAACTCGACTGCTTCGTCATCCCCTTTCAAGGAAACCGAGCTACCCGCAGTTCCGGATAACCTCTCCTCACCCCCAACAAATATCGTACCCATTAACCACTTGTCATTCACCATGAGCAGTTCCAGTTGCCTTCAATGTGGTATTCAAGTATGTAAATCTCTAATTACTCCCTTCGGTTTTCGGATTGACTAAGTTGTGGGAAATCCAATCCAATAGTTTGATCTTCGAAACAACTTCTAGAATTGGGATAGAGACGAGCAGAGAGGTTGATCAAGTTTTGCTTGAGGTGAAGAGTTTTGGAGGGTTCGAATTTGAAAATACTAGAAACTTAAAAATGCTAGATGCAATGAAATTATTGGTTTTTCTCTAAACAATAATAGAAAGATTCGAAACTCGACCTTATTCAAAAGCGCGAGGACTTTACAGTCCGCAAAATTCAAAAAGGGAATAATTTATTTTCCTGAACTCTTTATCCTCACATGAGTCGGGCATAGTTGGGTTAGCAAATTGAATTTTTCATTGTTTAAAAAGCGTTGTCACGATCAAAAAAAAAAATATATATATACGCCGTACTTGGAAAAATTTCATGTAAAATTTGTTAAACTTTTTAAGATGAACAATTCTTCTATGAATTATCTCTTCTCTTATTGTTTGGCTTGAAGATGGAATTTTTTATTTTTGTGAGTAAAAAACGAAAGAAAAACGAAAAAAAAACGATGAAAACGAAAACTATTTGTCCTATCGAAAAATAATCAACAATGTATTTGTAGACTATTTAAGGTAAACAATATTTGTTTCCTT
>WSXT02072701.1:0-12250 GCA_011762715.2 Neuroterus valhalla
AAAGATGAAATTGCAATTTCATTTCCAACTGTATTCAAAGAAATTCTAATAAAAATAAAATTAATGCGAGATGAAATTCGAAAAAAGCAACTAAAATCCAATGGAAAACCAACTGAAATCTGAAAAAACTGTGTAAAATATTTAATAAATATACTGTTCAATTCTTTGAAATTAAGCTAAAATAACCGTTGTGTTATATATATTTTTGTGTTAAAAATATTTAAATGAAATTTGAATAAAATCCAAATAAAATACAAATAAAATGTGAATAAAATACAAATAAAATCGAAACAAAGTCCAAGTTGAATACAAGTGAAATACGAATAAATTAATAATTAGAACCAGATAAAATACAAATGCATTACAGATACAATATAAATTAATTACAAAAGAATATAGCTTCAATCAAATAAGATGAAATTTTAATTTAGTGCTAATTATATTGGAAGAAAGACTCATTAAAATTCAAATTAATTGGAGACAGAATTCGGAAAAAGAATCCAACCAAAATACGATAGAATTTTGAATATTGAAGAGTTGAAGTTTCATCCTCAATGACAGATCTCAATAAAAAGAAAAATTAATCCTTACCAAGAAGATGGATCTCCAGAAAAAGAGCAATTTTGAAAAAAATACATAAATCATCAACCCCAAAAGCGAATTATCTACAAAACAGTAAAAATTTCAATCCAGATATATGAATATTCAATTCACAGTATATTTTCAACAAAATACTTGAATTGTAAACCAAATCAGTGAAATTTATAATACAAATGTTAAATTTGAAACTGAAGAAAAATTCCTTAACGAACAAGGACAAATTTTGAACAAATTGTTGAATCCTCAACTAAAACCAAATAATTTATATCTTAAAAGACTGAATTTTCAACAAAAATTTTCAAAATTTTCAACTCTCCTCTACTTGGTATCAAAAACAGAACCGATTTTAATTTAAATAAAGAGAAAAATAAAGTCTCAACAACTTCTGTCCTCCTACAAAATAGTTCATTTCTCAACCGCAGCAGTTGAACTCCCCCCAGAAATAGCTTTCCCAGCCTAAAAGAATGAAATTGCAACGGACGGATATGGATTTTTCGAATTCAGAGGAAAGATTCGCAGCAGAATATATCAAATTTCAACGAGAAAGTTAAATTATTGATAAAGAAAAAGTAATTAATAACAAAAGAAATAATATTTTCTACAAGAATTGCCAACCTAATCAAAGCAAACAGTTGAATTAGGTCAAAAAATTTCAATTAAAAAAAATTAATTATTGAAAAAAAGGATATTATTTCCAATAAAACAATAATATTTCCAACCGAAGAAATCACTTCTAGCCTGAAAAGTAATTTCATTGAAGAAGCGAAACAGTTGTATTCATCGAGAAAGATGGATTTTCAACAGAATAGTTGAATGTTCAACCGAAATTTTTTACCAAAGATAGAATAATTCGATTTTCAAATGAATAGATTCATTTTTTTAACATCTTTCTTTTGAATTTACAGTAATGTAGTCACACTTTAATGGAAGAGAACTAGAAATATGAATATCTGACAAAAAAGACCAATTTTTAACCAAGAAAATCAATTTACTATACAAAAGACGAATTCTCATCAAAATGAATAAATTTTGGATGAGACAGTTGAACTTTCAACGTAAAATGTAATTAAATGATATCCCAAACTGAAAAATAGTTAATTTCTCTGAAAAATCCAGTTCTCAGCATTATAGTTAATTTTTTAACCACAACAGATTCCTATCTGAAATCATTAAATTTTTTTGTAAAGAATGTGTATTCTATTCAATTTAGAAATTCAACTATTTAGCTGAAAATGCTTGTATTTTGTTGGAAAAGCGTTTTCTGGTTCAGAAGTTGATTTGGTTTGCCCCAAAGTAATTCCTCGAACCAAAAATTCATTCAATCTGCTTTCGGTTGAGGAACTATGTTTCTAAGTGGGAAATTCAATGAGATAGTGGGAAATTCATTTATCTTGTTGGAAATTCGTCCTAGAGACAGTAAACTCTCTTTTGTTCAAAAATCAACGGTTTTTTGAAAATTCATGGTTCTGGTGGAATATTGATCTCTTTCACTTAACAATATTACGGTTTTGTTTGAAAATAATCGTTTTAATCTAAATATCAAGTACATTATTGAAGATGATTTCACTTATTTATTGAAAATTATTATTTTGTCGGTCTAAGTTTAATTACTGTGATTAAAAGTCCATTTATATTGGCTTGTAAATAACTTCTCTTTTGTTACACCTTCTACTTTGCTGACTTTGATTAAAGATTTAATTTCTCTTAGTTATGAAGTATATTATTTTTTTAAAACTTGATGATTCAGTGGATTTTCAATTAATAATTTATCAGTGAGTTTATGATCCAAATGTGAAATATTCTTAAGTTGAAAATGCAGCCGTCACATTTTCTGTTGAGGAATTCATTTTTCTGTGGGATAATTGATTTTATTGTTTGAAAACTTAACCAAGTCGACTACATTTGTTTATAATTTGAAACAAGAATCTCCCTTTGTTGAAGTATCACATTTTTGGTTGAGAAACAATCTTCTCTCGTCGAAATTTAAATAGTTTTTGTGCAAAATTTGAATCGATTCTCGATTGAAATACACACAATATTTTATTGCGTGATTGGGATTATTCTTTCTCTACTGGAAATACGTCCTCTTGAAATGAAAACCTAACAGTCTAATGAACAATTTGTCTTTTTGTCTTAAAAACTAAAAATTTCGGTTTGAAATGCAACTTTTCTTGATGGGAGTTTGACCTTCTCTGTTGAAGAATTCGACATATAAGTCGAAAATTATTCGAAATTCAACGCTACAGCTCTTGTAAATTTTGGTTCTGTGACGCCCTTACATGGGTTCGCTTTCGATAATGTAGAGAGAAAATCCTGAAACAGAATCAATCCTTTTTCCGTAAATGCATTTAATTGGATAAGTAATTGTAGGAAAAGGATGTCGATAATCGATTATGAGATCAATCGACTAATTGAAAATTATAGACCTTGGATATCGCGTAACTTGCGTTACGATACTGCAGACAGACTTTTGCCTGAAGTAATCGATTTCCAAGGTCGACCTTCGTCTCGGCTTCTGAATAGAACTTTACTATCTGCTCGTGAATCGATTCTAGAATAAGACATATATATTTATTTCTGCACACATTCCTCAGGAAAAGCAATGATCGCTATTCCACCTAGACGAAGATCACATGCAGCGCAATGTTGTTTAATTAATGAAAATTAGTACGAGTAGAAACTTTACAATACTGCCAGTGTTCAAAGAAATATACTTTTCAATGCAAAAAAATTATAAAATGTATGATGATGTAGTGAAAATGGTAAAATATAAAATCAGTTTATAAGAATCTGTAGCAGTCGAAGGCACGGGTGAAACATATCTATTGAACGTTCCTTCCTTGGGGCAGGTGCGGTCGAGTCTGGTTTGCCCATACCTGGCCAATATAATGTCTTTTACCGGTTATGTAGGGTGGCCAAGACCAAGACCTGTTCCTCTTCCTCGGAGTCATCTGCTTTTTTTTGTATTTGTATGCTGCCTTTGTCGAGCGTATAGGAGAAATTACCCACGGTAAATTTCAGAAGTCGACTGATCGCGTTCTCCCATTAGCCTCATTCAACCTCATCGACGACGAAGCAAATCTGGAAGAAACTCTCTCCCTCTCTTTCATTTACGTTCCACCTCAAGCTTAAGTAGAAGTGAATTATTGTTGCGAGTAGAAAATTACTCTCAAGTCTTGGTAAAGATGATACTTAATTTTTTTGTAACGCCTTCTTTCAGCAATTTGCTAATAATGTTTGTAAATCGCAAGGCCGTTTGCAAGTCGTTCATGCTTGAATGGACGTAAAAGTGATAACAAGAAAAAGGTGGCGGTAGTTATCAGTTTTTCTGTTTACACTTTCGAACCACTGCGCATTGTGAAATTAATTATTTGCATTAAATGCAGAGAATTCTCCTTAAGAGCTTTTTTCTTACGGAATTATCTTTTTCTTCTACATTAAGTATAATGGCGGAATAATCTTGAAAACGTTGCTACTATATATTTGATACCTAATTTGCATAAAATGTTAGCTGATGATTCTTCCAATAGTTGTATATTTGAAAACGCGCTTTAGTTTCAGCGTGGTCGGACAAGCAATTACCAAGGTCAGTCTAAAAATTATTGTCGCATCCTGTCAAACTTAACCTGCGAAGTTAATTAACTGTGCTGCAATTATTCCTGTTGAAATCTTTTGCTTCTTTTTTATGGAATTATCTTTTACTCCCACTTGTCAAATATAATGGCGGATTAATCTATTAAATGCTGCAATTACACTACTATGCAAAAGTTTGGATCCACTCGGGAAAAATGCGTTTTTCGTTCAATTTCTACAGAAGCGTGTTTCAATTCATATTTCACATGAAACAAGTAAATATCAACGTGAAATGAAAAAGGCGTTCAGACCACACTGGGCCGATACACTGAAACAAAGACACATGACGACCGTAGACGCTCTGGAAGACGCATTTTTTCCAAGTGGATCCAAACTTTTGCATAGTAGTGTACATATGAACGGCTGAGAGCAAAAGCGAATCAAGTAAGAGACAGATAGATGTGAAACTCCATGTTTTCCGTCTCTACTTGCGTCGCTTTTGCTCTCAGCTTTTCATACAGCGTCAATGCTTATTTCACAGAATATAATGGCGAATTAATCTTAGAAACGTTGCTACTTTATATTTGATACCTAATTTGTATAATATATAAGCTGATGATTCTTCCAATAGTTGTATATTTGAAAACGCTCTTCGGTTTCAGCGTGTTCAGACAAGCGATCACCAAGGTCAGTCTAAAAATTATTGTCGTATCCTGTCAAGTTTGACCTGCAAAGTTAATTTACTTTGCTGCAATTATTTCTGCTGAAATCGCTGTAAACTTTGAAACTTGTTCCTTCTATTTGATTAAAGAAGAAAGTGTTCAATGCCTTACCCTGAATAAAAAGTTTGAATGGCTTTCAGGGTGTCGATTGCAATCACTAATTGTCTCAATCAAAGAATTTTACTCGTGTGAAATTTTAGTTCTTATGCTGTTCTTATATACTATCCTTGACGGTCGTGTTCAATACTGATATGTGTATGATAATAGAAATGAGAATAATTGAAAGATAAGCAAAAGTAGTTCAAATTCTTAACAGGATTTTCTCATCAGAATTTGAAAGTTTTAATTGAAATCGCAGGGAAGAATGGTCCAGGAACACGTACACGTTTTCACTGAGATGGATTTCATTTTAACCGTATATAGTGTACCTTACTTGTTATGCGTGATTATACGAAATCCCATTCACAGATTGTAAGAAGTAGGACGATACGTTCGCTGCGGTAAAACAAGTTTGACAAGATTGCAAAAAGTTGCCATTTTCGTTATTTATGAAATGTGTACTTTCCATTTATGAAGAAGAATAATTAAAGATCAAATGATTAGAAAGAAAATCTTAAAGAAAATACACTAGAATTGAGAGATGAAATGTGAGCCATTTAAAGTAATTTGCTGAATATTGTAGAATCTGAACGGACTCTGATACGTACATTTAAATAGAATAATATTAATGTAATTAAAATTCAATCATCGATTGTTTTCATTGCAGCTTTCTCTTCCTTTTTACTCGAGTGATCATGGTTTTAAAATGACTGAGGTTCGAGGAACTTACCGCTGAATCTATTCCAAAGTTCTGGTTCTGTTTTTTCTGTAATTTCAGCAAAATGTGTGAAATGATAAGCAGCACCAAAATCCTTTCGAAATATCGAAGTTGATTCAATTCAACAAAGTTCAATAATGAGAACGGTCAACAGTTTCATCTTCGTTCCTTAAAAAATCACTTCCTCTGAACAAACTTCCATAATTTATGTATTTTAACTCAAACAAGGTGATTTGTATGAAATATTATACAGAAAACTACGTTTGAAACTTTCTAGTCATCAAACATTCGAATTTCGTTAGACTAATTCCAGGTAAAGTAACATGCTAGCGCATTGGACATCGCTTGGTTAGACGATTGCTAGAATAAAATGACCGTACCACATCAAAATGTGAGAGACTGAGAGAACTTTATATTCTCTCAGTGAGAAAATTCTTGTATGTTTACGAGAAAACAGTAAACATAAAAAGCGAAACACTACATTTTCTATCAAGGGCGGAAAGAAGCCCAGTTCAATGAGTGTGAAAGTTGACGCCCAAGTGGAGCAAGGGCTCCGAAAAAATCCAAGTTAAAATTCTCTGCTTTCTTCCTGTAAATCAACCCAATCAATTTTGTGTTACTTCTATTGAAATCGCAGCTTTTTAGGCATTTGAAGAAGGTACAACCAAATGCTTCAAGGTTAGCGAAGTGCGAATGTGGATTCGTCCCTAACTACTTCAGGTTGCAAAAACGCTTCATTTTGTACTCTAAAATACCGTTCAGAAGACTAACTTATCATGGGATCAATTATTTCCAGAATGATGCTTCTCTCCTCTTTTTCGTCGAAAAGGCTGATCGCACTAGAGATATTATGATTTGGGCGCTTGACGCTATCAGATTATGCTTTACTCTCTCCGTTCTTCTTCAATCATCGTGTATGCAGCGCATGCGTGCTTCACTCGGTTGCGTGTTTGATTTCAAGTTTTACCATAGTAGTGTATTGACTTCCCATAGTGTGTCAGGCTCCATGAGTGTTGAAAATGTTCCGTTTTAGTCTATCGTCACCTTGCACCGAAAAAAACTCATGTGTCATTGACTGATGCGTAGTTGGCGAGAAGTAAACGACCTCGTGTGTAGATAGTACGGAGGTGTCCTCACACAGCACCTCTGTAATTTTAGAAAGGAAGCAATAAAGGACTATTATTACGGTGAATGACTTGATATGAACCTCAGCCGAAATTCATAGTGTGGGTGCGTGGGAACCAGATTAGATTTAATGAAAGGGAAGTAGTATATCATGGAATTGTAAAAATTTGTTGTTTGAAGATATTGTGTGCGAAGCTTCTTGTCTCACGCGAGTGTACATTCAGGAACAATATTGATTGATTCTATGGAAATGAATATTGAAGGTTTTTTAAAATTATAAACTGATTCTGAGGTTTCGGCCAGATGAAGTAATAACTTAAATTTCAGCTCATTTGTTTTTAACTGGTGGCCGTAGTTTTGTTTATTGTAGTGATTTTAAGGACATGTTTCGTCCACCTTCGTCGGCCTCTTTAGTTTATAGGAATGAAAGCATTTGTTTATAATTATTTGATACAATATCTATGAATATAAGAACATAATCACGCATATTTCGTACACAATGATAAATCCTACAGGCAAAGTTAAAGATGTACCCTCGATTCTTAGCTAGTCAGCTGAGAAAATGCTACAAGTACATCTTGTTATCGACTCCCACAGTCACAGTCAGAAATTCAGCAACATCGCGCCAGCGACGTTTATGAGCACGTGTCTTATTCGAAATTCGCGGTTAAACTTGAGTACGTGGGGCAGATGCTAAGTTGCTACATATTCAGTTCGATGACGTCGGTCATACATTCACGAAATGAATTCTTCTTTTTCCGATTCTTTTAGGTTCTGATTGATACTTTTCGAAGTAGATATGCATTCGGGAAAATATATTATATATCTCAGGATTTTTTGATTTGTCAATCTTTTTATGTGCTATAAAAAGTGCGTCTCCCCATAAGATCTCATTTTCTTTTCAATATTTGATTTTGCGAAGATGAGGTTCTGGAGGGTTCCAAAATTTTAACCAGAGCTTCAATGCACTTTATTTGCAATCCAAAGATCAAACGCTTCTCATTTGTAATTATATTACCGAGGGTACTCCCTTAAGGTGCTTCATCAAGGATAGGCTTTCGCTGAGAGGAAAATTCTCTTACACTGGTGAATTGTTGGTTGTAATATTTTTCCGACCTCATCTTTAGACCCTAATGATGCCTTTGTCAGACGGCGATTTTCCAAATATTGCGTTGTTATTTTTTTCTGTTTGAATTCAAAATCAAGTAATTTTTGCGCCTGCAAAATCGGACCCGTCGTACTCCTCGAATAGGCATGGCAGTGCACGCCAATGACTTCTATTCGGGGAGTACGACGGGTCCGAATTTGGAGGCCCAAAAATTACTTGATTTTAAATTCAAACAAAAACAAATAGCAAAGCAATATTTGGAAAAAAGCCGTCTGATAAAGGCTTCATTAGGGCCAAAGATGAGGTGGGAAAAATATTACAACTAACAATGCATCAGTGTAAGAGAATTTTCCCTTCAGCGAAAGCCTATCCTTGATGAAGCACCTTAAGGATTCCCCATGGGATCATCTATTTCTTTAGCCGTAGCTGATTTAGTGATTGAGAACATGGAAAATAGAATTTTAAAATCACTTTCGTGTAAAGTTAGATCCTTTTATAGATATTTTGATGATATTCTATTATGTGTTCCTAGTGACAAAATTTTTAATCTCAAGAATGAATTAATTCAACTGAAATAATAGAAGATTCAACTTAACCCTTGAAGAGAAGTTAATAATGAAATAAACTTCCTTTATACTACTGTAAATGAAAAGGAGGGGAAATTTATCTCATAATCTTATCGAAAATCGACTTGGGCGGGGTAATACCACCACTTTGACTCGTATTGTTATTTCTAGTTCAAGGTTTGCGTAAGAAATTCTTTATCAGAATGAGCAAGTCAAACTAGATGGATCCTATTTTCTGGGATTAGAATTCAAATTTGTAAAAAGTACACTTGAGGACGGAAGTTTTCTTTTCAGATTTCTAGGCAAACTCATAAAAAACAGATTTAAACGTATCGCTAATTCAAATAACTACTTCGAGAGACAAATTTGAAAAAATAATGTGGTACATTATGTGATTTCTTATGTTGAACACCTAAAACAGAAAATGATCCAAATTTGGAGAAAAAAAATGTTACTAATTTGGTTTTTCTCTGGATTGAGATAATTTGAGTTTTTTTTAATACAGGTACAGAACCAATAAATGAAAGACAAAAATATCACGTAGTTTATGGTGTTGACTGCGAAGGCTGTGACAGTATTTATAGTAGACAAGCAAATAGAACTGTAAAAACGATAATGGAATGACATCTCTTTTGAAAGACGCTTATGAAGAGAAACGTCATTCCGATTTTGAAAGCGTAAAAATTCTAGATAGAGGAAAGAACTATAATATCGCAGTTTATTGACGCTTTTGAATTTTTTTTCTTTCATTAATAATCATTGATCAGTAATTCGTGATTATCGGTACATTTGTTAGTCAATTTTCAATTTTTTGAACAATGTCCATGTGTCTAAACATTCGTTTTTTTCAGGTTCTAATAGTTTCCCAATCATAAATGATGGAAATGTGAAGAAATTGTTTATAACAATTTCAATTCGTTCAAACATTCAATAGTATCTTCAGAAGACAAAGTTTACCTGAAAATATTGTTATCCTTCGGAAACTAGCAAGAATGAAATATTTCCACGAGAAAAATTCTTTAAAAAATTCAAATTCGTTTAAACATTCGCATGTATTCCTAAAAAACAAACTTGTTCTTGAAAATATTCGAATTTGTTGAAAATAGTAAGATAAAATGTTTCTTCTGCTTTTTCAGATAAAATATATGCATGAACCAATACATATTATTTAGATCATTGTAAAAGTATGTAAACAAATAATTATGTTTCTATCCTTAATTGAATAACTCATACCTTTCATAAAATACGTCCATTTCGAGACTCTCCTGGAAAAAAAATGTTCAAACAAAATCAAATTGTTTGAACAAAAAGATATTTATCAAAAAAAGACTAGGTATTCACAAATAACAAATCTGTGTTTATTGGTATAAAAAAACTTTCAAAGGTGTCATTAAACGGAAATATTATGTGAAATTCAAATTTGTCAATTATGGGGCTGTCTGTGGGATCCATAAGAGTGGCTTCAAATAATTTAACTTCAAAATTCACAATTGATTCATATTCTCTAAAGAATTCCAAACAACATTCAAATTTTGAGATCAATTTTTGGGCATTCAAACAAAACTGGGGTCTTGGGGTGAGAGTTGGGAAATTCAAAAGAAGCTAAATAAGAGCTTCCGTAATACATATATGTACATATATTCTTGAAAATTGTTTAATAGTATTATACCTTCAAGCCAAACCCCTTTCGGGATAAGCGTAACGCTTTATGATTGTAAACGAATTATTATTGGTTAGGTTGCACACTGAGAAGGTCACCAGTCTCCTGTTGGAATTTGTTAGAAATTCTAGCAAACTGCTCCAATAAGAGCTAGTCGAATTTTGTACAGAATAATTTAGTTTCATTAAAGAAAAATCTGAAATTAAGAGAGAAATTCCTAAGTGTAAGGACCAAAAAATACGAATTCTCAATAACACAAACACATTTAAAAATTGATTTTCATGGTAGGTCCAATATAAATGATAATTTCAAAATATTACCACATATGTATCTTTGGACCGAATGAATAGAATGTTATTCCATTTAAAAGTATTTCGAAATCATTTTTGTTCATTCATATTGGATTCCGCTTGGACACACTTTTTCAAGGCCGAAAAAGAAAAGACGAGTTCGTTATAATCAGCTATTTTTGACCAATGGTTTTGGTTTTATCCATCAAAATTCCTTTTTGAAAAATCAAAAACGCATATTCCATACGCATAGTTTTCATACTCACAGTTTTCGTTTAAATCGTGAAAAATGTTACCAATCATGACAAATTTTATTCTTCAGCAAAACTATGCGAGATACAAAAAAGGCTTTGAAACAAAAATTGTTCACTTTGGAAAAATTTACAAATTTACTGTTGATTGCTTTTTGTTTGGACGTAGCTATAGTTTTCGATGTAATTACGATAACGCACTTACAAAATTTAGAAATACTATTTTGCAGGCAAACAATAAAAAACTAGAAGAAATATAGAATGGAAAAATTACTCATCTTAAGAAGGTCTACAAGTTTCATGTGGATTTTTTTTCAATTCGACGTATATTTTTTGTTTTAATAGTAACAACGCTTTTTGAACGATAAAAAATTCAAACTGCTAGCCAAACTATGCGAGATGTAACTATCGGTAGCAATTATTGTAATCAGAAGGTGTTCCTTGAGGCCAGTGAAGCCTTAAGAGGATTTTTCTTTTACATAAAAAATAAAGAAAGATTCAACAATCCTCAAAGAAGAAGGGGGTTCCAATAGTTTTGCAACATTTGCAAACTTGTGTGAGCATTAAACTGTAAAATGAATCAAGCACGGAAGTAGCCGAACGCGTAGAGCGAGGTAAATACATAATCGAGCGCGAAGCGCGAGATCCGACAGATGTACGCCCCAGGCGCGCATCAAACTTGCGAGCAAAGCGAGCAGCGCGCCTAGCGCGCCATGAGAATGTGAGATTTTTTTGCAGTTACTTTCGATTGAATAGAGAAATTTTGTTAGAGAAACGGTTTCCGCAATTGTTTAGAAATATTGTTCTGGGTGTGTAGGGTATGGAATCAAGTAACAGGTGTCTGTATAAACTCTAATGTGCATATGGTGTGAAGGTGTTTGCGTGTGAGAAAATGGTATTCAAGTTCCCGTAACCGGGAGACGACTGAGGGACTGAGACGAGGCGGTCGGGTCTTTCCAACCCAAGACCGTTAGCAGGCTTCAAGGATATCCTGTGTCGCGTGCAAGCGAGAAGTGTGAATTACCTCACGGCAGGCTGGACTCTTCGGCTGAGTTGCAGGACACGACGCGACGCGACGCGACGCTACGCTAGAAAGGACAGTCAAGGATTACCGGTAGGATAATCACCTCGATTCGGACGCACGTCGCGTGACTTTATGTCGAGGAAACCTGAACCTAACCTGTCCTGTCCTGTACTGTGTGTCGACAACACTCAAGGAATCCAGTTTTACCCTAAAATGATTTAAATAGTTCGAAGACCCAATCATGTACATGGTTGCGATTCCAGAACGAGGAGAGGTTCTTGGAAATCTAAAAAAAGAAATCCAAAACAGTCCACTCAATTTAATCTGTAATTCTAGCTCAAGCTTATTGACAGAGTAGATTTGAACATATCACAGTATAGAAACCGAATGTAATCATTGCGCGAGATTTTTAATTATTTGAGTCTATATTGAGTCGAGTGGTCAGTTGGTCGTAAGGGCTAAGGCATGAGCTTTGGACCCACGCTACTGTCTGGTTGTGGGTTCGATTCCCGCC
>WSXT02072723.1:0-26662 GCA_011762715.2 Neuroterus valhalla
AATTGATTGTTTTTGGCCGAATATTTTTATTTTTGTTTGAAATTTGATTATTTCGTTGACAAATGGAATATTTTGTCAAATATTTAAATTTTTGTTTGAAAATTTGACTATTTGGTTGAAAAATTGAATACTTTGTCGCCAATTGTCTTTTTGGTCTGGAAATTCGATTATTTTATTTAGTACCAAACTATGTTGTTAAAGTCATCTTTTCTGGCTGAAATTTACCTTTTCAGATAAAAAATCGAACTGTTTTTATAAAATATCTCTTTTTTCGCATAAATACTCACGTTCGAATCACGTTTGTTTTCGATTGTATCTTACAATTGTTTATTTTCTGCTGGAAATTCGACTTTTTCGTAAGAAAATTAATTGTTTTTGTCGAATATTTATATTTTCGTATGAAAATTTGACTTTTTTTGTTTGAAAACTGGAATATCCTGTCGCTAATTGTATTTTTGGTCTCGAAATTCGATTATTTTGTTCGAAATCAAAATCTGTTGTTGAAGTCATCTTGTCTGGTCAAAATTTAACTTTTCAGCTAAGAAATCAAACAGTTTTTAGAAAATATCCCCTTTTTTGCATAAAGATTGACGTTTTGGTTAGATATGCAACTGTTTTCGAATATATATTATGATTGTTTATTCCTTGTTGGAAATCCGATTTTTTTTATAGAGAAAATCAATCGTTTTTGGTTTAATAATAATATTTTCTGTTTGAAACTTTGACTATTTTGTTAAAAGATGGGATATTTGGTCGGCAATTATCTTTCTGGTTCGGATATTGTGTTCAAAATCAAACTATGTTGTTAACGTCATCTTTTCTGGTTGAAATTTAACTTTTTAGATGAAAAATCGAACTGTTTTCGAAAAATATCTCATTTTTTGCATAAAGATTCACATTTTGGTTAGACATGCAACTATTTTCATTGTACATCATTTTGTATTATACATTTCAATTGATTATCTTTTGTTGAAAATTCGACTATTTTGTAAGAAAATAAATTGTTTTTAGTCTAACATTTATACTTTTTGGTTGAAACTTTGACTATTCGGTTGGAAGATGAAATATTTTTCGGCAATTATCTTTTTGTTCTGGAAATTCGATTATTTTGTTGGAATTTCAACTTTTTGTGGTTGAGTATCAATCCTTCTTGTATGAAAATTTCTTCAAAAACGCATCTTGATAGTTTGGGAATTCAACATTTGGGTTTAAGAGTGAACCATTTCGATAAAAATCAATCCATTCTTTCTGATGTCCAACTTTTTTGTTGTTTTTGTAAAGTAACCGTTTTTTGTCGAAAACTCAACTCTTTTGTTAAAAATTCCTCGTTTTGAATAGAATATTTATTTTTGTTTCGGAAAATTCATCTTTCCGGGTGAAAATAAGAATTTTTCTTCGAGCATTAAACTATTGGCCTTAAAATTACACTAGTTTTGATTGTATTTTATTCTTTTTTGTTTGCAAATTATAGGACGTGTTTTGAACATTGCACGACGTTTTTGAAACTTTGTTTGGTCCAACTAAGGGAAATATATATTTCTAAATACAGTCATATAATCTTCCATAAAACAAAAAAAAAAAATAGATTTTTATGTTTCCATATTGCAAGTTAATTAACATTGAGAGCTCAATGGAAATGTTGCAATATATTTCCTGAAACAATTCGAGTGTATCGTTACAATTGAATGAAGTAATACGATGAATGCATGTAACATTTCGTCTTACTTCATGTTTCATATATAATCTGCATATGTTATATATAAGGGCAGTATAAAACGCTCTGTAAGTTTTGGAACGACTTTGTTTATCCTTTTTTCGTTTAAACCGGTTTCAAATCATGCGTATACCGGAATCATTCTGGAAGATGTTTCCAGTCTCCCAATGCCAACCGATAGAGATCACGTTTTGCTGCGTACATCGAATTCTCCGGTTCAGGATCACATGCAATTAGCATAAATAACAGGCTGGTAAATCAATTTTTATTAATTCCGCAATCCACGAGCAATGGTCAGTTGGCAATGAACATGAACTCACCTAAACTTGAACTTCCGATCGGCGGACACGTAATGTGGTTGGACCCGTCACCTCATAGCAGAAGACAAAAGTAAATGTGAATCTGGAGAAATAATTTTATCTAGCATCATGAATTACGCATTTTGAGTGAGTTCAGTTTCTTTCGTGAAAGAACAAAACAGTTTTTAATGCGAACAGTTGTTTGATCATTATGCTCAAGGGGGCCGTCCATAAAATACTTGACGAATTTTGGACTATTTTTTAAATTTTCAACCCAAGAAATGACGTTTCATCCAATAGTTCCATTTTCAACCTAACAAGATGCTTTTTAAATCGAATATTGAAATTTTCGGACTAAATAGATTTATATGCAACAGAAAACTGTGTCACTTCAAACACAGTACTTACTTTTCTGACAAATAAGCTTGTTTCTGAACTAAAATATGCATTTTCAACCAAATAATCAAATTGTTTATAAAAAAATATTCATATTTAACCAAAAGAAGTTAAATTTCGTGTCAAACAGTTGAATATTCTACCAAAAAAGATTTCTTCCGTGGAATAGTTCATTTTTTAACAAGATAATTAAACATTGAAAAAAATGATTAATTTTTAACTCAAAAGCTAGGGAAACTTTTTTCAATCAAATGATCGAATATGCAACGAAAAACAGTGCGATTTAAAACCCGATGGTTAAATTTTCAACAAAAGAGCTCATTTGCAAACTGCAAACAAACATTTTCAACCAAAAAGTGGGATTTCCAGACAAGAAATATTGATAATGGAGCAGGAAAACTTGAATTTTCAGCAATATAGTCAATTTTTCAACCAAAAAAAGATCACGCAAATAAAACAGTTGAATTTTTAACAAAATAAATAAATTCCAAAGAAATAAATACATTTCTCAATTCAATTGTTGAATTTTTGTTCTGAAAAAATGTTTCTTCAACTGAATATTTAAATTTTCAAACAAAATAGATTAATATGCAATCAAAACCAGTATCATTTCAAAGTCAATAGCCTAATGCTCAACAAGACAAGCTTATTTCCACCCGAAAAGATTACTTTTCCGAAATAAAGATAAATTTTGTATCCAAATTGATGAATTTTTAACAAATCAGTTAAGTTTCCGACCAATAAAGGTTATTTTACTGAATACATTAATTTTTAAAAATTTATGTAATCTTTCGAATAGATAGTAGAATTTGTAAATGACAATCAACAGTTTTAATATTCAATCAAAAAAAGGTTAAGCTTTCGAAAGAATGAATAAACTTTTAACGAAATTGTTCAATTTTCTACCCAAAAAATGAATTCCCAAATTATCAAGATGTATTTTTAAACAAATATTTAAATTTCCATGCAAGAAGAATTGATACTGAATCAGAAAAAGTTTAATTTTCAACAATATACACGAATTTCCAGACCAAAAAAACAATTGCCGACAAAATATTCCAACTTGCAACAAAAAAGTCAAATTTTCCAACAAAAAATTGAAATATTCGATGAAAAACAATTCATTTTCTCTTAAAATCGAAGAATTTATAACGAAAAATGAATAATAATAATATACAATCGAAAACAGTTGCATATCTTTATGCAAAAAATGAGATATTTTCCGGAAACGGTTCGATTTTTTATCTAAAAAGTTTTATTTCGACAAGAAAAGATAACTTTAACAACATAGTTTCATTTTAAACAACATGTTTGACTTTTTAACAAAATACATCTATTCTAAACAGAAAAGTTTAATTTTCAAACCCAATAGTTGAACTTACAATCTTAAAAGATGTATTTTTGGCCAAACAGTGAAAATTTGATACAAAAAAGATTAATATTGAATTAATATTAATCTTATTGAATTAATTAATATTATTTTCTATTTGATGTTCCTAAGAATATTTATGATATTTCCAGGGGATTATTGAATTTCAGAAAAATCAAGCATTAAAAATTGACAATGCGAAACTTCTTCTGAAATTAAAGTATTTCCAAATAAGGATCTTGAAACTGTGTTGTTGAATAATAATTACTTGACAATGAATGATAAAGGAGAAAACATTTTTATAAATTGTCAAACTGACCTATGCTAATAAAATATGACATTGAAATGATAGGAAAAAGCCATAAGAAGAAAATAACGTGGTAATCAAGCGAAAAACACGTAAACCGTTTGCATCATATTGATCAGATTTTGTCGTAAAAAAGATATCCCGAGGTTTTCGTGTGGCTCTATATGTAAAAATAGTCGAAAGAAATTGAACAGATATTGAATATTGAATATCTGCTCAAACCTACCAAGTTGTTAATTTTTCACCTACTTAGAAGAACGCCCCATCGGAAGACGAGTTTCTAACAAAATACATGGATTTGTATCCAAGAAAGATTAGTTTTTCATCTAAGATAACGAATTTTTAACAAACTAGTTGGATTTTTAGAGAAATAGACACATTTTTTTGAAGTATTCGAATATTTAACAAAAAAGTTCAAGCTCAGCTAAGGAACCTGACTTTTCCAACATAAAAGCCAAATTATTAACGGGGAAGGACGAATTTCGAACAAAAATGTTCCACTTTCAATCAAGAGAGATAGCTTCACAGAATGGTTGAATTTCAGAACAAAATAATTGAAGTAACAATAAAATAGTGGAATTTTTTAGCAATTAGCGGAATTTCTGACTTATCAGGTAAATTTTCGTCTATAAGATGCTGGATTCCCCATCAAAAGACGAATTTTCAACAAATTACATGACTTTCATGAAATAAATATGACTTTTCTACCATAAAAAATAACTTTTCCATCCAGAAGGACGAATTTTTACCAAAAGAGGCGAATTTTTCAACAAATCATTGAAGTTTTGAACTAATGGTCAAGTTTTTAAGAAAAAAACATTTTTAACCGAGAAAGTTAAGTTTTCGACCATTAAAGCCGAATCGATAATCGACAACAGAATCGTTGAGTTTTTCACAGAGTCGTAGCCTAATTTTTGACCTACAAACATGGATTTATAATCGGAAGACAAATTTTCAAAAGAATACACGGATTTTCAACCAGAAAGGATGATTTTTCTACCTTAGTAGAAGATTTCATATTCGAAGAGACAATTTTTCAACAAAAAAGTTATATTTTTGATCGAATAGTTGAGTTTTTGACGAAATGCAAACAATACAGGTCGATTTTAAACCAAAAAGATCAAATTTGTTGCATTTTCAACAAAATAATAAAAGTTACAACGAAAAAGTTAAATTTTTCACCCAGTTGCTTAAGCTTAGACCTACTTAGACGAATTCTTCAGTAAGAAGTTGAATTTCCCATCGAAAGACGAATTTCGGAGGACATTATTTCGACATTAATCGCGAGGGTCCTTTCTTCGAAGGGCCAGTAGACTTGAAGACTCGATGGGAAACAGATGATTTAAACGATCTAATTACTACGCGTTGTCTTTTCTCAAAATTTTGTACAACATATATAATTTCCTAATATTTTTTGTGTAAAAATTGATAATCTGAGTGCGGAAGGATCTCTGTTCGGCAAATCTACATCATTCCACGGATAAGTGTGACTTATATTTGACCTCTAAAATTGCCTTAAATTTTATTAAGTTGATGATATGTTTTCTTTTTAGAAATTCGAATTTTTCGCGGTTTTATATGGAAATTTCCTTGAAAATTCATACTTTCCTAATACGCATTCATATTCCAAATTATTATAAAGTCCAATAGTCTAATATTTTTTATGTAAATACTGATAGTCACAAATTCGACTAGCTCCTATTTGAGCAATTATTATGAATGTTTTATCAGATAACTGCAGCGGGTTGGTTCCCCACTCAGTGTAAAAATAACCTAAAACAATTCGTTTACAATGATAAAACGTAAACGAATTAAGCTTACCCCAAAAAGGATTTGGCTTAATGGTATAATAATAATAGTAATTAATTGTTTAATTCCGAGAGAGATGAATTATCCAGCTCAGGAGAATAATTTTCAACAAAATATGTGAATTTTTGGAGGCGTAATCACGTTTTTGACAAAGTATCCAGATTTTCAAAAAAATAGTTCATTATTACCGAGGAAGCTGGTTTTTTATAATAATTTATCGATACAGAAGGACAAAATTCAAACAAAATAGTCGAATTTTAAACCGGAAAAGATTTCTTTAAACAAATGTTGCATTTTTAACGAAATGCGTGAAGTTAGAACAAAATAGTTGGAATTTTTACAAAGCTGTTGAATTTTCGACCTACTTAGATGACTTCTCAACCAAAAATAGCTGAATTGCCCATCGAGAGAGGAATTTTCAACAAAATACATTGTTTTTTTCCAAGAGAGATTAATTTTCCAATCTCAGTGCACGAATTTTAAACCAAATAGTCGAATTTGTGAATTTACAGAATGGTTGAGTTTTGAAACAAAGTAATTAGTATACCAATAAGATAGTTGAGTTCCTCCCTAAGCTGCTGAATTTTTGACCTGCTTTGACAAATTTCAAAATGAAAAAACTGAATTTTTAATCGAAAGACGACTTTTTAACACAATACATGAGTTCTTATCCAAAAACATGACTTTTTCAGCATGAAAGATAACTTTTCCATCCAGGAGGGCAGTTTTTCAATTAAAAATCCAAATTTTTGAAAGAAAAGTTGAATTTTCAATCAAAAGACGAATTCAACGAAAGGCATGAATTTTCATCCAATAAATATGATTTTCTACCATGAGAGATAACTTCTTCATCCAAAAGATCTAATTGTATGTTTCAACGAAGAAGCCTCATTTTTGGACAAATATTTGAATTTTTGAAAAAATGTTTGTGTTTTCAACAGACAAATTTATTCAACCAAAAAAGTGGACTTCTTCATCATAAAAGCTGAAATAATAATCCAAAAAGACGAACTACGAACAGTAAATTTAAAATTTTGACCGAGAAAGATGTCTTTAACACAATAGTCACATATTCAACAAAATAATTGAATTTACAACATAGTTGAGTTTCTGACAAGGCTGCTGAATTGCTTACCTTCTTTGATAAGTTTGCAATGAAAAAACTGAATCTTCAACCAACAGACGAATTTTCAACAAAATGCATGAGTTTGTATACACTTAATATGACTTTTCTACCATAAGCGACAACTTTTACAACCAAGAGAACAATTTTTCGATGGAAAATTCAAATTTTTGAACGAAAAGTTGAGTTTCTGAACAAATGGTCAAGTTTTTAACAAAGAAATTTTTTTGTCAACCCAAAAAGTTGACTTCTCTAAAAAAATCTGAATTATTGATCCAAACGGACGGATTTCGAACAATACAGTTGAATCTTCAACCAAAAAATATGTAATTTACAAAATATTTTGCATTTTCAATAAAAATGATTTAGGTTACAGCAAAATCGTTGGATCTTTTACAGAGTAGCTCAATTTTTGACCAACAAAGATGAATTTTCAAACGAAAAGCTGAATTTTCAACCAAAGAGTGAAATTTTCAATTAAGACGAATATTCAACAAAATTTATGAATTCGCATCCAATATATGTGACTTTCGTACCATAAAAGAAACCTTCTCCATCCAAAAGGAAGAATTTTCAACAGAAAATTCAAATTTTTTAACGAATGTTTGTGTTTTCAACAGAAAAAATTATTTAACTAAAAAAGTGGAATTTTTTATCATAAAAGCTGGAATTACAATCCAAAAGGACAAATGTCTTTATCAATAGTTGCATCCTCAACAAAATAATTACAACAAAATAGTTGAATTTTGCACTAATTTGCAAAAAATGGATCTTCAACAGAATACATCAATTTTCAACCAGGACGATGATTCTAATACCATAATAGATGAATTTTTATCCGAAAGGACGGTTACCCAAAAAAAAAAAAATTCTGAACAAATAGTCGAATTTTTACCTGATTAGGCGAGTTTTTGAAGAAAACTTTAATTTCTAACCAAAAACGTTAACTTTCCTGATACGAAAGATGAATTCTTGATCCAAAAGGACGAATTTCAAATGAAACAGTTGGGTTTCCAACTAAAAAAAATGTCCTCCACAAAATGGTTGCATTTGGAACAAAATAATTATAGTTTCAAGAAAGTTGTCTGTTTTTTAATCTACAATGTCGGATTCCCAACCAAGAAGATGAATTTTCCATAAAAAGAATCTCTTTTGGAAAATTGTTGAATTTCTAACCGAAAGAGACAAATGTTAAACGAAAGACATCAATTTTAAACCAAAAAAGTTGAATCTTCAACTGAATAATATATCTTGAACTTAGAGTAGATTAGTAACATTTTCAGATAGAAAAATCAATTTCCAACAGAAAAACAAGAACTTTCAAAAAAACATCGAATTTCCAAGCAAATTCGAATCTTCAAGAAATTTTCTCCTATTATAAAAACAAATTCTCAACGCAATTGGTAAATTTCTCATTAAAGACATAAATTCAAAATAAAAAAAGTGGTACTTTCATCTAATTATTCCGTTTGTGATAAGAATTTATAGTTCTTGGATATAATATAAAAAATTCTACTCCGATATCATTAACGAATAAATTAATTTAATATGACATTTGTCCATTAGATCATCACGCTTCAAAAATTAAAATGTCATCCTGATCGCAAATCGAGAGATAACCTGGATAATTAATAAACAAGACGATAATTTTTTTAATGGTATTACCGAGAATGAAATTATGACAAAATGATAACTTGATGAATCATTGGAATTTTTTTGAGTAATAAGCCACTTTCCACGTATGTAATTTATATCACTAATTGACAAGGATAATGAGTCCCAAACAAATATTTCAGCTTTTGCGATTCCATAACTGATATAAACAATTATCAATAATTGTTTATTTTTTATCAAGAAAATTACGCATTCCACAAGAATGTGCAGAAGTGCTCACATACCCAAAAATTATAATTTCGTTACAGCTCTTCATTTTATTCATTCAAATGTTAGATTAGTTTGTTAGAATAATTTTAGAAGATAAATTTGAAGAAGTAATTGAAAAAAAATTCTTAAATATGTTTTTTGTAGCCTGTTATTCGTTTTATTGTTCAAAAACGTAGATTTTCTGTTGGAAGTTTGTTATTTCTGGTTGAAAACGAATTTTTTAAACTATAAGTTCAATTATTCTATTTGTGGTTAAAATTTTATATTGTTTGAGAACTAATTTTTAATTTGTCTTTTTTGGTTAAAGTGGAACTACTTTACATAAAAATGATTCCATGAGTTGCAATTCCGTCTTTTTGGTTTAAAAATAAACTATCATTTTCGAAATTATTTTTTTTTGGTGATGAAAACTCGTTTTTTTGTTGTTGAAAATCAAATTTTTTAATTGCAAAGTGACCTATGCCAGTTTTTGTTGACAAGTGATCGCTTTGTCTATTCGGTCAGAAATTAACTTTCTGATTAAAAATTTATATTTTCTAGTTTAAATTTAAGTTTTCATTGGAAAACCTTACTGCTTTATACAAAAATCGTCTTTTCGGTTAGAGAATGCAGCTGTTCGGTTGAAAATTAATCTATTTTGATTGCGGATTCATCTATTTGGTTGAAAATTCAACAACTAAGTAGTATCATCATTTTTTTTGGAAACATCTTTTTTCTGGTTGGAAATTCAGTTATTAATTTCAAAATTCAACAGTTGGATAGAAAATATCATCCCCTGCAGTTCAAAATTCGACTTTTCTTTGGAAATTCATTTACTTCTTTTTTAAATTAAACTATTTCGGTAGAATAATAAATTATTCGATTGAAAATTAACTATTTGGTGAAAATCCGTCATTTTGACTTGAGGTTCAACAATTTGGTTGACTTTTTATTTCTCCTTTGATTGGCGAATCTTTCTTGGTTGGAAATTGCAACTGTTCAGTTGAAAATAAATCTGTTTGGTTGCGGATTCAAATATTTGGTTGAAAATTCAATAACTATGTAGATTCGTCATTTTTGTTTGAAATTTTTTTTTCTGAATGGAAATTCAATTATTTTCTTAAAAATTGAACAGTTTTGATAGAAAATCATCCTATGCAGTTCAAAATTCGATTTTTCTCATTGAAAATTCTTTCCCTTTGGTAAAAAATCAAACTATTTCGGTAGAATGATAAATTATTTGCTTGAAAATTAACTATTTAGTAAAAATCCGTAGTTTTGACTTGAAGTTCAACAATTTGGGTGAATTTTCATTTCTCTTTTGATTGACAAATGTTTCTCAGTTTGAAATATCAACTATTACCATTTTTCATCAATAATTCATCTTCTTTGATTAAAAATTCACCGTTTTGGTCAGAAATTGAACGATTTGGTGAAAAATAAAATATTAATAATATTAAATGATTATTTATTGAAATGCCATCTTTTTGCATGAAATTATTTTTATCGGTCCCAAAATAAACTATTTGGCTCCAAAATTCTAAAATTTTATAGGAGATCAAATTGTTTAGTTGAAAACGCTTAATTTGGAATTTCATATTTCCAGGTTGACAATTAATTTTTTCGTTGATAATTCGTCTTTTAGACCTGAAAATTGGATATTTGTGTTTGATTTTTATGTCTTTTGTTGAGAATTATTTTTTTAATAGGGATTTAAATTTTTTATTTTGTCGAGAATTCTTTTTTAAACTAATCTTTTCAATTGAAAATCTAGGTTTTTCATCGAAAACGTAATTATTTTGTGAAGAATTGAACTGTCTTGTAGAGTCATTTTCCATCTTCAATTGAAAAGTAACGTTTTCCAATCACTAATTGAGATTTTTGTTGGAAATTCACATATTTTGTTGAAATTTTTTTTTTGTTGAGAATAATCTTCCTGGTCGGAAATTAAAGTATGAAGTTGAATATTAATATTTTTTGTTGATTATTCATGTCTTTAGGTAAAACTTTCACAAGTTTGGAGTCTCTTTGGCTTGAAAAATAAACTTTTGGTTAAAAGTTGAACTTTCTTGTTTGAAATTTGTTTCTTTTTTTTAAGATGAATTTTCAAGTTGCGAATCCAACTGTTTGGTAAATAATTAGTCTTTTCGGCTTCAAAGTTACACAATTTTGTTTGAATAAAGTATTTTGTTTGAATAAAGTATTTTGTTACGTAATTTTCTTATTCCCAGAACTCTAATCTCACTGGCACGAAATTCATTTGATTTGAATAAAAATTGAACTTTTTGGTTAAATATTTATTTTTTCCAACATTTCTTCTTCAACATTTTTTTAATTCTCCTTGCCAACTGAAATTCGATTTTCTTTAAAATTATTATTATTATTTTTTATATAATCTTCTTGGTTGCAAAATCAACTTTGTTGGTCTAAAATTCAACCATATGGTTAAAATTCCAACTATTTTGGGAAATTTTCTTTTCTTTTATTAAAATGTTAACAGCATTGTTGTGAATGCAATCGTTCAGTCGATAAATAATTATTTGGTCGAAATCTTATGTTTGTAAGTTGAAAATTCAACTGTTTTATTGTAGATTTATCCATCTTTTTCGACATTTCATTCTTTCGTTAAGTTTTTTTTTTCTGGTAGAAAAATTTAAAGTCCAAAACCAGGCGCATAGCCAGAAAAATGGGAAGGAGGGGGGGAGTCATCAATGTGTCATGTTTTCGTCGACAAAGTTCGTAATGAGTCTATATACACATGGAAAATTTCTCAAATTTCGGGGGGGGGGGGTGACTCCCCCTGGCTACGCGCCTGTCCAAAACTCATCTTCCTCGGTTGAGAATTTAACTGTCTTCTAAAAAATTAGTCTTTATGACTTGAATATTTTACTTTTTTATGTGTAATAAAGTTTAATCTTTTTTGTTCGAAAACTATAAATATTTGATTTTATTTGTATTCATTTTTATTTAATTAGAATCTCCCGGATTTATTTCATTTTTCATCTGCCAGAAATTAAAAATTCGAATTCGTTAGTCTGGCAGATTTTTTATTTTCCAATCGTCTTTTCCTTTTTAGCAATAAAATTTTCAAAAAAATTCTTCATCGATTTTGAAGAAGTCTGGTCGGATGGATATTATAAATATTATCTTCGACTCGCAGAACCCAGCCAAAATTCGAGAAAAACTAACCTAAAAACCTAAAAACTAAACTAACTAACTTGTATTTATTTGTTATATTTTCTGGATTTATTATGTTTTTTTTTTAATTTATAGAGAATATTTTCATTTCATATATTACAAACATTCGAATTCGTCAAACTCTACTTTAAAATTTCGAGTCAGTCTTCAGAAGGAGTTTCCTGAATTGCGAAAGACGTCAAAAGTTGTTATTTTTAAATGTTAATTTAATTAAACACATGGTGCGTTGGAAATTAGAACGTCATGATGATTGCGTATCGGGGAAAACCTGATTGAGTAAAAACTGAGACAATTATCTTTTTAGAGGAAATTACTGAGAATAAAATCCCCATTACACGATAATGATAATTTGATGAATCAATATTTTCAAACAACACTTTCAAGTGATTAGTCACTTTCCACGTATGAAAGTGGTTATTAGGATTTAACCAGGATAATGAGTTTTTATCAATTATTCCAGCTATTGGAATTTCATTTGGAACCAACAAAATATTTTAAAATGTATAATTAGGATTTTTCGAATAATTCGGACAAATGATTTTTTCAAGAACGAGAAAAAATCTGTCTCAGTCAGGATTTGGACCAGGAACGCAGATTTTTATGAGTTAGCAAATTTCCTGCGTAGTATGTTACTTGTTCAAAAAAATTAACCAAAATAATCAGTCCCTGAAAGCAGTTTTCTAATTTTAGAGAAACACCATGAATTCTTATTTTTAATGTTAATTTGAGTTTAGAGTGCCAAATTGAATTACCATTTTTTTAATTCTTACTTATTTTACAAATTCAGGAAATCACTCTTGAAGAATGATTCTTTTTTTGATATTGCTGAAGAAGCGACGCAGTACGCAGTTGATTGGCAGGGAACAATAAATCTACTGTTTTATCAGGAGGCTAAATAAAAATCAAAATAAATTTTATTTTTATTCATTTAATGGTGAACGAAAATTTGAGACGGATTAGAATGGAAGTTCGACATCTACTCAAGAATTTAAAAATATTCATGTACACACAGATTTATTCAAATTTTCAGGTCAGTCAGAAAAAACTTTTGGATTTTTTTTCCGTTCAAAGTCCAGAGATTCGGAACAAGGAGTTCAAAAAAACCTGATGACAGTTATTTTACAATTTACAAAAAAAAAAAAAACACTTTTGAAGACTCATTATTTACGATGATGTTGCTGAACAAGCGGCGCAGTGCGCAGTAAATTCGCAAAGAACATGGTCACGAATTTTACTGCTTTATCAGGAGGACTAAATTAATTCATTTTTTATTCATCGAGTGTAAGACAAAAATCTGGGACGAATTAGAGTCAAAGTTTAATGGCCACTCAAGAATTTAAAAACATTTCTGTATACACGAATTTATTCAAATTTTAACATCAGTCGGAAGAAATGAGGACTTCTGCTTTTTTTCAAGCTCAAAGTCCAGAGATTCAAAGCAGGAAGTTAAAAAAAAATTTATGACAGAATGACCGGTATGTTGAGTGAATTAATTCAACCACCAGATTAGTCGCTGAAAGGATCAAAATTCGAGGCACGCCTAATGCGGCTCTTCCAGCAATTCATTTATCACTTTGCACCATACCAAAACCAGATTCATTAATTATCCCATTGTTAACATACAATCCTGTTTGAAAATTAGGTTTTGATTTATTTTTATCTTGCCGGATAATTCATTAGGATTGAAATAAATGCATTTTTCCAAGCACAAACTATACAATGAGATTTTTGGAAAATCTTTGTTTCAATTTTAATCTAAGGATTTACCAATTAGTGTAACGCTCCACTCATTTATAGTGGCGTGCCCGGTTCAAATCCTGGCAAAGGCAGATTTTTTTTATTTATTCGGAAAATCG
Organism: Neuroterus valhalla; assembly: GCA_011762715.2. Taxonomy (NCBI): domain Eukaryota; kingdom Metazoa; phylum Arthropoda; class Insecta; order Hymenoptera; family Cynipidae; genus Neuroterus; species Neuroterus valhalla. The sequence continues at coordinate 13,935 of WSXT02072723.1, forward strand.
TTTGTAATTTTTATACCCAAAAAGGCGAATTTCGTACAAAATTAGATGAATTTTTAACCAAAAATTTAAATATCTATCGATATGACTGAATTTTTAGATCATAAAGATGCAATTTCAACCAAGAAGATCTTTACCTACAAAAAATGATAAATTTTCAACAAAATATATGAACTTTGGATAAAATATTTGAATCTTCCATTAAAAAAGCTTCAGTTTGCAACAAAAAATAAAATAGATGCATTTTCAGTTGAATTTTGGATCGCTGAATCCACATCCGTTTTCGGAGTTCCGAGATTAGTAACATTTTTCTTTATAACCTCAAAAAACATTGTTTTTTTGCGTTTTTTCGCATGGCATTGAATGATAAAAAACGCGTGCTTCTTCCATTATTTCAAACGCAGATTTGGATTAAACGGCAAAAAACACATAAGAATTGTCTCCAATCAGAGTAATTAAATTCTATGGATTTCGGTTCGCCGCATCCATATTCATTTTCGAGGGTTTTCACTGTTTTCTTTCTAACCTCAGAAAACGTTGTTTTTTTGCCTTTTTCGCATTGCATAAAATGCAGAAAAGAACGCGCACTTTTTTCATTATTTCGACTACAGATTTAGATTCAGCGGTGATAATGAAAAAAGCACGCGTTTCTTTTCTATATACTTTTTGAAGCGGAAAAAGGCAAAAAAACCCGTAAAAAGGTCAGAAAGAAAACGGCCACTAATCTTTGGATTCCGAACACGGATATAGATTCAGCGCCTCAAGATTCAAAGAAATCAACAACTCTGATTTGAGGATATATTAACTTTTTTTGCGAGATTTCACGCTTTTATTCTCCATATAGCCCCCCCCCCCACCACAAAGTATCGGACCCAGCGGAATAAAAGGAACAATTCTCATGTATTTTGTGCCGCTGAATCCAAATCTGTGGCGAAAATAATAGAAAAGCACGCATTTATTTTCTACTTATTTTTCAATGCGAAACATAGCAAAAAAACTATTTTGGAGGTAAGAAAGAAAACGACCACTAATTTTGGAAATACGACTGAGGATACAAATTCAGCGACCCAAAATCTACAAAAAAAGATCACTCTGGTTGGCGAGAATATTAACTTCTTTTTGCGAGATTTGCGCTTTATATTGGTCTGTACAGCCCCCCCCCCCACACACACACACACACAAAGTATTGAGCCCAGCAGAATAAAAGGAACAATTCTCATGTGTTTTGTTCCGCTGAATCTAAATCTGTGGGCGAAATAATGAAAAAAGTACGCATTTCTTTTCTACATATTTTTCAATGCGAAACATATAGACAAAAAAAAAAACTATTTTGGAGGTAAGAAAGAAAACGAACACTTATTTCAGAAATAAGACAACGGATATAAATTGAGCGACCCAAAATCTACAAGAATTTACCACTCTGGTTAGCGTTCCCATTCAACTTTTTCCAAATGCAAAAAAGGCAAAAAAAAAAAGTTTTTTGAGGTTAGAAAGAAAACGGTCTCTAAACTTCGAAATACGACTATATGATTTTTCAAGATAGTTCAATTTTCAACAAGATAAGTACATTTTTCAAAGAAAAGGGACATATAAGTGAATGAGGGAAATAATAAAAATATAATTAAAATTAAAGAAATAATTCATATTTTCTCAAATAGTTGAATTTTCATTCAAGTGGTTGAATTTTCTAGCTAAAATGATGCATTTTTAACCATGATGATGACTTTCCTAGAGAAAAAACTAATTTTTGACAGAAGGGTCACTATCTTATGCATAAAAGAGACTCGAAAAAAATGTATTTCCATACAGTAGTTAAACTTTCATAAAAAAATGGCGGAATCTTAACCTAATAGTTCAACTTTTAATGGAAAGAATTCATTTCCTTCCGTTCGGGAAAGGAAAAAACTCTCAACAAAATACTTTAATTTCCAACAAAATTGTTCGATTTTGAAGCAAAAAAGATTATCAATCAACTCAGTAGCTGAGAAATTATATATTGCAGCTATAAAAATGGATTTCTTAGAAGAAAGTTCAATTTTCAACCGAGAAGATAATTTTGGAACTTGGCACTTTCCTACCGAAAAGAAAAAAAACTTTCATACCGGAAAAAAATTTTCCCCAAGAAAAAAGCCTCCCAAAAAAATGTCTTCAAGAAAAATGGACAAATTTATAAGAAAATAGTTGAAATTTCAAAGAAAATATTTTTTTTCATCTGATTCGGTGGTTTTTTAACTCACAAATATAAATTCATTCATTTTCAGTTGGAAAAAAACTTGTTTGAAAAATTATTTATATCCTCAACTGAATAAATAAAGTACCATCAAAGAAAAAAATTTGACCAAAAAGAGACAAATTCCCAATCGGGATGGAAAAATTTAGAAAAAATCAAATTCTCAACCAGGAAACATCAGTTTTCAAGATAATTATATTTGCAAAGGAAAAACACAAATTTCAAGCAAAATAGTTAGGTTTATTACCGGATAGTTCAATTTTTATTCTGGAAAGTTTATTTTAAAACAAGATATATGAACTCGCATATTAAAAATGAATATCCAACCAAATAATATATTTTTAATAAATAGTTGAGTTTTCATTCGAGTAATTTAATTTCAAAATCACGAAGATGCATTTTCCACCAAGAAGATTAATCATCTACAAAGAAAATGAATTTTCGACTAAATGGTTGATTTTTCAGCCAAAGAGGTGAGTTACAAATAATTTTTTTCCAGAAAGTAGTCGAAGTTTCAACCAAAAAAAGGCGAATTTTTTACCCAGTGGTTCAATTTTCAATGAAAAGAACTTTCTACCAAAAAGATTAATGTTTGATAAAGGAGAAAATTTTCAAAAAAGGAAATAAATTCCAAACAAATTTGTTTAATTTCAAAGCCCAGAAGACGAATCATCTACTCAATAGTTTAATTTCTAACCCGAAAATGAAATATACAAAAAAAGGGACCTAAAGAGACCAATTTTATACAGAAATGAAGGAATTTTTTACCAAAAATATGAATTTTCAACATTAAAGATCAATATTTGAACGAAAAGCACTATTGTCTCCCAGAAACTTAAGTTTTTATTCAAAAAATTGAATTTCCAAGCTGGCAAGATATATTTTCAAGAAAAAGAAATGAATTTTGCAACAAAATTTATGAATTCTTAACCAAATATTTGAATTCTCAATAAAAAAACATCAATTTCCAACCAAAAATGGGATAGTTTAATTTTTAGCAATAGAGATTTTTTTACCCAAAAAGATGAATTTATGAATGTGAAGACAAATTGGAATTTAAAAAATTGAATTTTCTTTCAAAATAGATGACTTTACAAGATAATTCAATTTTCAACAAAATAATTCAATTTTCTACAAATGGTTCAAGTTTTATTGCAATAATTGAATTTTGAACCTAAACAAATGTATTTTCAACCGGGGAGATTAAATTTCTATAAAAAACAAATCGGCAAAAAAGCTGAAATTCAAGCTGAAATTCAGCCAAAAAAGAAAGTCGATGAAAATGTTTTTCTTTTTCACAAAGTAGTTCGACTTTTAAGCAAGCAGTCGTAATGTCAACCAAAAAAAATGAATTTTTTACCAAATATTTCAATTTTTATTCAGATTAAATGAATTTTCCACCACAAAAATGAAAGTTCTAAAAATAGGACAATTACAGAAGCCAAAATGACGATTCATCTACAAAATAGTTGAATTTTCTACCTGGAAAATCAACATTAAGAAAAAAATTTTCCGAAAGATAGTTCAACTTATTCAATTATAATTATGTAGAGGTGTAGGTTCGTCGACCAGGGTAAAATAATATGAGGATGAGATGTAGGGATTAGTTCAGACTACTAGTCTGTACTGGACCAGTAGTCTGAAATAATCCCTACATCTCATCCCCATATTATTCAATTATATATTTCAATTTTTGACCAAGAAGAATATTCTCTACAAAAAAAATTGAGTTTCCAACATAATATGTGAATTTCCAACCAAATATTTGAATTTTTGATTTGAGAATGTTATTTTTGAACCAAAAATGGAAAATGGATTTTTGGGACAGTTCAATTTTCCACAAAATAATTAAGTTTTCAACAAAAAATCTAGATTTTCAGTCAAAAAGATTAGTTCTATAAAAAGATGAATTCCTGACATAATAGAAAGAATAAGTTTCTATAAAAAATTTTTTTTTAACAACGTACATGAATTGACCTCAAGACTGTTTAATTTTGGAGCCTTTAAGACCAATCATCAACAGAAAAGTTAAATATTCAACCCGAAAATATAAATTTCTAACACAAAAGAGCGTTTCCAACCAGACAGTGCGATTTCTCATCAAATTTCAAAATTTCGAAGCCAAAACGACGAATCAATATTCGAATTTTCAGCCAAAATTACCATTCAACCAAAAAATATATAAGTATATCATAAGAATTAGATAAGTCGAGCAGAAAAAAAATTCTAAACAAAATTCATGCTTTTTGGACACGGAAAACGAAGTTTTTAGAAGAAAAGACAAAATTTGAACAAAATTCAACTCTTCACCAAAAGTTCAATTTCCCAGCCGGAAAAACGACTTTTCCAAAGATTTTTCAACAAGTTGGATTTTCAACAAGCAGTTCATTTTCAAATAAAGTAGATGAATTCGCAACCAAGATCCTAATGAAGCAAAGAAAAAAAACAAAGAAAAGAAAGATATATGACTTTTCATCTTTTATTTTTTGGCATTCGAAGCTTACTTCTATCATTTTCTCCTAAATAATTTTTTAGCCTTTGTTTATTATATGGTAGTTTATCGCCGGCACCTTAAAAATTTCGAAATATGTACATGCATGGCAATATAATGTTGACAAAAAAAATGACATGTCAACTGTTTTTCTTGGCTCCACGCGTCATTTCGCAATTTTTTCATACGAAAAACGAGAACAGATGGAATGATTTACCGATGTATGAGAGGAATGTACCAAACGTAAATTTCATATTTTGCACAATTATATTTTCAAGAATAATTAGGTCTGTAGAATATGATTATTAAAACATTTATATTTTACCAGAGCATATGTTTAGATATTGGAATCCCTGGAATTCACTAAATCTTCGATTAAAACGGATTAATCATCAATCAAAAGGTTTTTTTTTACGGAAATAACTATGTTCTCAGCAACAAAAAATGGATCGAACACAACAAATTTTCTATTGGGAAATGAACATTTGCTACTTAAATTATGAATCTTCAAAGAGAGAAATGAATGCATGAAAAAATCATTCAATTCGTCTAAATTTCGGGATTTCCAAAAAAAGGGATTAAATCCTATCGGAAAATGTGATAGGTAATATTTAAACCAAAAAAGAGTGAAATTTTGAATCATTAAAATTAAATACAATCAAAAGATGAAAATTTTTCAACAAAATACAGGGTAATTGACATAGAGATTGATAAAAAACAAAGTAATTAATTCCCTGACTAAAGCCATATGGCTTTTGATACATAACCGAATTTTTATGGCATATTCAAACTCTCGAACAAATAGAGGAATAATTTTCTACCAAAAAACTCAAATTTTCAACAAGATACATAGATTTTAATCCGGACAGTTGATTTTTTCAACAAAAATTATAATTTTTAACGATATATGAAATTTTCAACCAAATGACTGATTTTCCAAATAAAGAAACTTATTTTTCAACAATAGAAACAGAATTCGAATGAAATATTCAAATATTTAGTTACCAATTCAATTTTTAACCTAAATGATGAAGCTTTAACCAGGAAAATGATTGGATTCTACATCTAAAGTAATTAAGTTTAATCAGGAATGAATATCTTTTGACAAAATAGTTGCATCTGCTTCTAAAACAGATTAATTATATATAACAAGATTTTTTTAAAAGAAAATATCTAAGTTCTTCACAACGAAACATGAATTTTTAACAAGGAACATTCATTTTCAATCAAAAATATGAATTTTAAAATGGGAAGACAAATTTCAAAATAGAAAAACGAATTTTCAACCAGAAAGATAAATTTTATTGAAAAAAATGGACTGTTAACCAAACTCTCGATTCCTGGATTGAGAAAGGAACATTTGCAACTTAAATTATGGATCTTCAAAAAAAGAAGAATTAATTCATGACAAAATCGTTCCATTTTTTTAATAATTAATTTAATTAATTAATTTGAATAATTCCTATCGGAAAATGTAATCTTTCATATTTCGACAAAAAGAGTAGGATTTTGAATCATGAAAAATTTAATGCAATCAAAATAGACAAATTTTTAACAAAATAGACGATTTTTAACATAATACAACGAATTTTAAACGAATAGTTTAATTATTGGATGAAAGCTATTAATAAACAATGAAATGATTGAATCATCAAATTAGGTTAGATGAAAAAGAAACATTTGCAACTTAAATTATGAATATTTAAAATGGAAAATGAATAGATGACAAAATTATTCCATTTCAGGTAAATTCTGGAGTTGTTGAATAAAAAAGATTAATAAACGACGGAATAAATACATGTTCAATTAAATTCAGATGATTTCCAACCAAGAATACGAATTTTTTATTGAATATCAAAATTTTAATACAAAATTAGGATTAATTTTCTACCAAGAAACACAAATTTTATCAAGTCACATGAATTCGCAACCGGACATTTGAGTTTTCACCAAAAATACCAATTTTGGACTAAATAAATCATTCTTCAACCAAATAATCAATTTTCTTATTAAAATAACTTATTTTCCAACAAAATAAACAAAACTCTAAAAAACGAATAAATAATCAATCAAAAAAAATAAATAAGTAAATTGGATGAACCAAAAAATTGCATTTTCATGATAGTTCTACTTTGAACCAAGAAGTTGAATTTCCAACCAGAAAATTCGAAGTTTCAACAAAATTGTTAAATTCATAGCTAAAGCAGGTCAATTTTTAACCAAGAAGTTGAATTTTTACCTAAAGAAATTCTTTTTACTTATTATGTAAAACTAATTCTCAACAAAACACATAAATTTCTCAATAAAACAGTAGAATTTCCCACCAGGAAGATTATATTTTCTCCAAAAAACAACGATTTTGCAACAAATCAGTCTAATTTACTACCAAATGAAATGAACTTTTGACTAAAATGCTGAATTTGCGACCAAAAGCAAGATCTCAAAACAAAGTAGCTGGATTTTTACTAAATTGATTATTAGATTATATATATTAATTATTCAGAAAAATAGTTACATCGTTAACCAAAACAGATTAATTTTAAACCAAATAGTTCCATTTTCAACCAAAAGGGATAAAAATTCTACCAAAAGAGAATAATTTTCGAGCACCTAAAGGATAACTTCTAATCAAATTCTAACAAAAAATTATGACTATCCAACAACATTTTTTAATTATCAACAAAATAATTACATTTCTGCCAATTGTAAGTTCTGGTGACAGATTTTTTTTCTAATTCAGAATTAAAGATCAGGTTTCCGACATCGAAGACACTTTAATTGCTCATGCGATTAATTTTGAATGACGACTTTGACTTTTTGCTGGATAGTGAGATGACTCTTACTTAACTAATGATGATAGTTATATATTCGAATCTTATGATTGTTAGCTGTCGATGATTCTTGAAATCGAAATGGAAAACTACAAGCACCTCTCATTAAGGATCTCCTGATGTTTTTCCTCGCTATGAAAAATATTACTTTTTTCAGTTCTTGTCATATGAAATAATATTTAAAATCAATTACACAATGAATTAGGCAATCGCAACTATTTTAGATTAGTCCACAATCGGCTGGCCACAAAAAAAGGATTAATCACTAAATGTGTCAAAACGTGGACAACTTTTTTTTGCTTCCACACAACAGATGTCGCAGTATCTTTCTAGAGTAACAAATAATCAGTGTAATTATAAAAATGTAAATTAGGCAGTTTTTGTGTAATTTGTATTCTCGGTAAATGATATTTCATCGTGTTATTAGTGTGCCATGTTGAACTGATTCTGGAAAGTGCAAAAAATCGTTAAAAACATTAGTTCTTATTCGAAAAAATCAAAATTTCTACTTTAACTAAACTAATATGAGCACCTGCTACGATTGTTAGAATGAAAATGATTGAAGAGTCTATATATAGTATTCCTTTACATCTGTGATTGAAACATTAATTAAAAACGATCATTTATCTCATGATTGATGAACAAAGTTAAACTGGTTTCGGGATAGTTGCAAGAAACAGTAAAAACATATGTTTACAGTTAAGGAAACCAAAATTTCTACTTGAATTGAACTAATATGGGCATACTTGTGATGATTATTATAATTAGTATTATCAAAGAGTCCCTGTACTCTTACATTGGTTATTAAAACATGGATTGAAAATGAAATTCTATCTCACGATTAGTGTACCACGTTCAAGTGGTTGCAGGAGTTTAACTGGGAATAGTAAAAACATATGTATACATCATCGAAAAATAAAATTTCTACTCGAACTTAAATTAGTGCACACAGTGTGATAATCATATTTATAATCAATATATGGTCTTGGTGTTTTTGTGAATGAACATAATACAAAATGATATATTATATCACAATATGTGTACCGCGTTGAACTGGTTATTTCATTGTTGCGAAAAACAGAAACGTATGTTCGAATTCAAGAAAATGAAAATTTTCACTGCAACTAAAATAATATGAGCACCTACTATGATCATTCTGATTATCATAATAAGAGAGTTTCAATATTTTCTTCAACATCTGTGGATAGAATTTTTTACTGAAAATGATATTTTATCTTATGATTGAGATACCATGCTATCTTAACAGTAAAAACTTGGAAGTTAATTTTGTTGCAGGTTGAATCTGAACAGCGTTCACTTAACCTTGGCACTTTGGGTACGATAAGTCAACTATGTGGGGTTACTTTTGACAGGTGCTATTTCGAATTTACGCCATGGTCTTTGAAGTCATGATGGTGTGTCCATCGGATTCTGTAAACGAGACTAGAGCCCTAAATACAAAAGGTATGAACAACCGCCATTTTGAGTCCATGGAACAGGTGGAGTATGTATTCCATCGACATATAAACTGGATCGCTCATGTCCACTGCGCATCCATTTTTGTGTAGAAAAGAAGGTACATAGGATCCAACCGCGGTTGTCTCCGTCTTGCTTTTTCTGATTGGCTCTTGGTTTTGGCTCAGGCCTGTATTCCGAAAAAATAATTTCTTAAACTTACATGGGAAAGTTTCGGGAATTATTTGCCGGAAAAATAGATTTTGGGAAGTGTGAATAATGGAACGGGGCCCACGAATGGCTAGCGCTCTCACTATGCGCAAAGGATAGGGCACTATCTCCTTTTCTTTCTACTACGTTTGAGTTCGCGCAGCCCGATGAGCGGTCCAGTTCATATGTCGATGATGTATACAACATGTGCATTAAACGCAAGAATTAAAGCCTAATTGGGTTGAGATCAGCTTTCATCATTTCATCGCGCGCCTGGCGCGCAGCTCGCTTTGCTCGCAAGTTTCAGCGTTTCTAGGGCGCGCGCCCGCCTTATCTTGCGCTCCACGCTCGAAAATGTATTAGACTCGCGATTCGCGCTCGTACATATCAAACCTCGCGCTGCGCGCTCAGGTATTTGTGTCTCACATTTGAGATGCTTTTGCTATTGTTCATTTCAATTATTATGCAGATTTGAAAGTGAATTGAATACACCAATATCTTTTAGATCCCAGTTAACCAATGCAACGTCATATTCTTAATTTATAACGTAATTAGGTAGAGATGAAGATTATATTTTTCAATGCTCTGTTGGCTTTGAGGTACACATTGTCATCGTGGTACTCGCGCTTCGCGCTTCTTTTTTCGAAGAGTTCTAAAATGAGATGTGGAACCTGCAATTGTTAAGCCCACACACAGTCTACACAAGTGATTATTAAACGTGAATCAGCGACTTCTTCATTCAAGTTAACATATGAAAGTACATAAGACTTAGTAAAACTAATGTGGAAAACTTATTCAGCGTATGTGTGTGTTTCCTGCACGGTTATAATTTTTATTATTATACAGCATCATTTGAGCTCATGTTGAAAAAGCTGAATGAAAATTAAAATCACACAAAAGATATTATATAAATTTTTTCGGGAAAATATTGAAAAAAAATTATGACATGCGTTTTTGGAATAACTTCCTCACATTGATTATTTACGAAGTGGTACACTTATTTTGTGTACATCATAGAATGTATATGGTATGCAGTCCAAAATGAGATTATATTCACCTTCATTTAAATTTGCAATTAAAACGTGAAAACGCTGATAACTTTTCTACATTTGTGTTACGTAGTCTGATGAATTTTCTCAATGTTTACCTGAATAAATAAGTTATTAATTACGGTTTATAAGCACCTGCGGGTGAGCTGTATGTGGTCTTCTGAATTGCACCTTTCACATCCCATTTCAGAACACCGAAAGATGAATATTTACATACACGTTTCCTAGCACGTTTATCAACAAATTCAAACCATGCTTTTCTATATCACAAGCTAATTTTATCTCTGTTCCAAAACCTATGCATCAAGCGGTGATCCCCATCGACATATAAACTGGACCGCTCATCTGGATGCGCGAACTCGAAAGTAGTAGGAAGAAAAGGAGATAGTGCTCTATCCTTTGCGCGCTGTGACGGCGCTAGCCGTTCGTGGGCCTTGTACCATTATTTACACTTCCCAAAATCTATTTTTCCGGCAAATAATTCCCGAAACTCTCCCATGTAAGTTCAAGAAATTATTTTTTCGGAAAGATATATAGCATTGTGTGGAGATGTACGTGTATGCTTGAACGTGTCTTTTTATGTAGGATAATTATTATCATCCTGTTCGTTCATATTCCATCTTTATGTATCCAATGTTCGAAACTATGAAATATTTCATGAAATTTCTAAAATTAAAGTTTCTTATTTTGTTTGGATCAAAATTTATTATTTATAATTATAATAAATAATTTGAGCTGAATTGAATGGATTCAATAAATTCATCAATGTAAATTTTAATTTTTATGGCCTTAATTTTATCCAAGCTCTTTATTACGTAGTTTTACTTTGAAACGAATATAATTTATTATATTTCATGTTGCACATGATATTAATTTGAAAATTAATCATCGACATATAAATATTGTATGTCGATGCTGTAAATAAATGTTTTTCTAGGTTATGACGTCAAGTCAAAAACATAGTAATATATTTTCCTATGAAATGAACGCCTGTCGCTCACGCCGCTTCGCGTTCGACAAACAAAGCACACAAAACCCATTTTTTCCGTTATTCGGATTATCTGTATTGAAAACTTCAAACGAGCTTGGGCCGTCAAAACCGAGGCTGAGTCCCCATTGAGGGTCCCGCTAACTACTCGTACAGGCCTGAGCCAAAACCAAGAGCCAATCAGAAAAAGTAAGACGGAGAAAACCGCGGATGGATCCTATTTCCCTTCTTTTATACACCAAAATGTATGCGCAGTGGACATGAGCGGTCCAGTTCATATGTCGATGGTGATCCCAACTTCGGCATGTGAGACTATTGCGCTTGCCCGGTGCAGCAGTCCTCATTGACCAAGGTTGGCCGCCGTTTGGCGCGTAATTCAAAGCAGACGAATATTAACTATTATTGAAAATAAAATAGATGATTATTATTATTTGCACACAAGTGTCAGAAATAAGCTAATTTGTAATAAAGGTAAGAAACATTTTCTGGTTCTGACATTTGTCAAATTTACAGATTCTGACATTTTTGTGCGAATTATAATAATCATATGTTTCATTTTCAATAATAGGTAATTTTGACCGCTTTGAAATACACGCCAAACTGAAGCCAAAGTCGTCTAATGAGGACCGCTGCACCGGGAAAGCTACATGCCCAAGTTGGGATCACTGGCGTTTAGTAAGGATAAAAGGTATCTGGGAGTGTGCCATTCTTTTTCTTATAGGTTTCGGAGCCAAGATAGCGGCCTAATTATTCCCCCTCCGTAGATAAGCGTGGACATTTTCAATGACCCCCCCCCCCCTCCCTTACTACGTAGTTTTTTCGACTAGAAGTAATCTTGATGATAATTTTTTAATTACAACTTTTCTTAATAGCAATTACAGCGTGACGAAAATTGAAATTGTATTTTCCTACAATCTAATGTGATGTATCAGAGTTCATGTAATATAATACCATTAAGCTAAATTCCTTCCGGGGTAAGCTAAACTCGTTTACGTTTTTTCGTTGTAAACGAATTTTTATTGGTTATTTTTACACTGAGTGGGGCACAAGTCCGCTGCAGGAATCTGATAGTAATTCCTATAAACTGCTCAAATAAGAGCTAGTTGAATTTTGAGATTATACAATTTTTACACAAAAAATATTGGACGATTATACTTTATCAAAATTTGAAAAAGTAACGCATAACAGGGAAGCATGGATTTGTAAGGAAATTTCCTAATGTTAATGCGAAAAATACGAATATCCAACGAAAAACGATTCACCTACACAATAAAATTCAAGGGGAATTTAAGAGGGCAACTATTATTATTATAACATTAGGTCAAATCACTTTCGGGGTAAGCGAAACTCGTTTACGTTTTTTCATTGTAAACGAATTCTGAATAAATTATTTATTAAAGTTTTATTAAAGGCTGCGCAGATCTGATTGAAACTGCCCCCTCCCCTTCCGTGGATGACCGTAGTATTTCTTACACCC
>WSXT02072724.1:0-12250 GCA_011762715.2 Neuroterus valhalla
ACTTGACTTAGTCCGTGGCTGATGATAAAACACCGGGCAAAAAGACCCGAGATTAATTTTCGAAGTAAAATGATAATAATAATAATAATAATAATAATAATTACATCTAATGTGCAAGAAATCCAAGCTTGATTTTTGAAAAATCTCCAGTTCAAAAACACTCCTTGGTAATGTACTGGTTGATACATAACATTACACAACACAACATAACACAACATAACATAACATGAAATAACATAACATAATATAACATAATATTACATTACATTGCATTACATAGCATGGCATAGCACAGAATATCATAACACAACATAACATATCACATAAATAAAAAGCAATGTAAAAAGTGTCTACGGAAAATTGGGTAGAAAGATGGAAAAGGTCGCATATCTTTTTTCCATTGGCAGATGGGCGCATTACTTGACAGGGGTTTGAGACAGAAGGGTGGGCTCGGGTCTTCCACGTCATTGCCCGTGCACGACACCATCCGTGGATCTCTTCTTCCATGGATGAGTTTGCGCCCCAACCTCTGCCCGAGATGACACGCGTAATCGCGTAATCGCGTAATCGTGACGCGTGCTGAAGTTTAGATCAAGGGAGCTTTGCGTTTGTCTACATCGGGCACGTGTAATGTTGCACACCCTGAATCAACATTGATCACAGGTCATGGAGATCCCTGATCTTTTCACGTTCTATGTTATACTCGTACTATACGTACGTACGCACGTCAGTTACGTCAGTTACGTCACTGAGTGGCATCCCTAGAGATTTTTAGCAAACACTCAACGATAGCACGTGGGAAGTTCGACATGTTTTACAAATTCCTCCACTAAACTTCTCCAAGGGCTCTTCAATTATATCTGCTGGGCTCCTGTACAATAATATCGCTATTGCTCTTAAATATACACATTTTTCTGTTCAGCCTAGGTCCATGTAAAGAAGCTTCAAATTGTCGTTTATTATTTAAATGTGTTGAATAATGTGTTGAAGCTGAAAAACGACTAAATTCAATTCACGTCACTTGATAACCGCATATCAAATCCTGCTAGATTGAACGATTCTACTTTTAAATTATCTGAAATGTCTGCAATTCTTATTCAAAACTATACAGTTTTGAGCACTCCTAAATATAACGTACAGTTGATGTTTTAAGTCTAATTGTAAAATCGTTTAATTTTGAAGGATTGAATATGTAGGGGGAACTAGTACGTACTGAATAATCGGAAGAAGTTTTTGAGAGGTCCTAAAAGAAAAAGTTCTTCTTATTACTTCCTCCTTTTTTTTACATTCTCATCATAATTAAAAGGTATTGGTTTTATGGGAAAATCGGCTTTAGCGAACTTTATGAAATCTCCACGTTCTGAGACCTCCTGATTCCGAATAAATAGTTTCTACGTCGGTGTCTGTCTATTGTCGTTGTTGTTGTTTGTTTGGCCTTTCTTTGCAAGACTCGAATATTGTGAGTACAATTACTTGTAGCACGTAAGAAGTGAAACACTTTATCTTAATCATTTTTTCCGATAAAAACAAAATTGTCAGAGTTAAAGTATTTTCAAAATTCAAAAATATAAAAGAAAATGAGAATTTTCAGCCAAATAACGCAAGATTTAACAGAAAGTTAGAAGGAAAAAATGTTTCTTCTTAGGAGCCATACAAGATCGTGAATGAAACTTTTTGAATTTTCTCAAAAAATCGAAAATTCCCATTTTGATCGCACAAAAAAATGAAAAATAATCTGTGAAGTCGATAACTTCCGAATGAATAATCATATTCGATCGTACTTTTGCACACGTTCCCAGGGATCAGAAAGACAGGTCAAGTTCGTTGACTGGTTATTTTGGATCAAAAATAGAAGAGGGGGAGCATTTTGAAAATTTGTTTGGACTTTCTTTCCAAGACACTAAACTTGCAAGTATAATTTCTTATAGCACCTTAAAAGTGAAACAATTTACCCTAATCATTTGTTTTGATAAAACCAAAATTATCAGAGTTATAGTATTTTTAAAATTCAAAAATATAAAAGAAAATGAGAATTTTCAGCCAAATAACGCAAGATTTAACAGAAAATTAGAAGGGAAAAATGTTTCTTCTTAGGAGCCATTCAAGATTGTGAATAAAACTTTTTGGATTTTCTCAAAAAATCGAAAATTCCTATTTTGATCGCACAAAAAAATGAAAAATAATCTGTGAAGTCGATAACTTTCGAATGAATAATCACATTCGATCGTACTTTTTCACACGTTCCCAGGGATCGAAAAGACAGGTCAAGTTCGTTAACCAGCTATTTTGGATCAAAAATAAAAGAGGGGGAGCATTTTGAAAATTTTTTTGGTCTTTTTTTCCAAGACTCAAAAATTGCAATCATAATTCCTTATAGCACCTAAAAAGTGAAACAATTTATCCTAATCATTTTTTTTTTGATAAAAACAAAATTGTCAGAGTTATAGTATTTTCAAAATTCAAAAATACTTTATTCATTCATTCATATATTTATTGATTCATTCATTCATATACTCTTCGAAGTTTCTCGAAAAATAGAAAATTTAAATTTTGGTCGCACAAAAAATAATGAAAAATAGAAAGATCCATTTTTTGGCCAAACTATACAAGATGCGGGTAAATATAAATGAACTAAACTTGTGCACCATAAAAAGATCTATAAATTTGAAAGGATTAACTTCTTGATAAGACAATTTTTTTTTGCTTAATTTATAAAAAAGCATATAAAATTGGAAAGAATGAATTTTTGGACAATTGACACAAGCTTAGGAAAAATCAAATAGACGAGAGTTCTTCACCAGGAAAATATCTTTAAATGTGTTATCAACTTCTCTAACCGGATATGTAGTTTCCATCTCATTCAGGAAAAATAACTTAAAAAATGAAATAATAAAATTTTTGAAAAAATGAATAAGGCTAACACAGAAGATTGATAGAGAAAAGTTGTTAACCCGAAAAATATCTGTAGATTTGTTATAATTTTCCCGTTAGACGCGTAGTTTTCATTTAAATCGTATAAAATAAAAAATAAAAAATAAAAAAATTGAATTTCTAGAACAACTACACAACATATGAAAAAATTAGGCAGCAAAACTTCTCCACCGTTTTGGACAAACTTTGATCGAGTGCGCAGCGCGAGACACGCGATAAGAATGTATTCGTTAAAGCCGGAAAAGCTTAAATAAAAGAGAATTCACACTAATCAAATGAAAGCAGTCGACATTTCGCTTTTGAGTTTCACAAGCTTTTTATACAACTGTAGGTAGGTACAAAGGAGGAGCGCGTAGCGCGAGGTGAGGTTACCATCGAGCGCGCATCTAGCCGCGCGCGAAGTGCGCGATGAGAATGTGCCCGCGCAGCAGGCAGATTTTTCTTAATTCAAAAATTTCAAAATTTGTTGTTGACACCACGATGAAAATTTTATCTGCTGACAGATTATTTATCATTTGTCGGAGAATTTCACTTTTCTGCTAATAAATCGTTTGACATGTTAACTACGAGATCCCGTAAGTTAGAAAAATAATTTTCAAGAAACTGCCTGCATGTCTGTCTGTAGTCTCTAGTATCGTGTAGGCACGATAGCTTGCGAAAGACTGATTGGATTTTATCAACATTGGGCACTTTTTCCGAAACCTAAAAAGAAGGACAATTTCGGATAGTATACATTCAAACGAGGAGTTCAGGTATCCTCAAATAATAAAAACTTACTCAAATTTGCATGTTTTCAAATCTAATTTTCAATTTTCTCATAAATTTAGGAGCTTCCAAATTTTTCTCAAACTCCAAATTCAAGGAACTCATTGATAAAGGCCTTTAGAGTTTAATGATTCCAAATTGGATTTCTTCTAAAATATTTTGCATGCTATAAGTATAGACATAAACAGTCGTGCGAATTTTTAAATGTTAGAGGTTTTCATGAGGAAAGTTTATCGCAGCTCAAAAAAAGAAAGGGGGAAAGTTGTCGAAATTCTTAAAAATTGAGATCAAAGGAATTTTTGGGAAAAATAGAGGGAAATGGGGGTTTTAGGGGATCGACTGTAACCCGTTTCCATTGTTTAATAGAACTCACAGTTTTTTTATGAATTAAATCAAATCTATTCTTAATCAATCAATCTTGGAGGAAGAAAATGTAAATGGAAGGTTAGTTTGTGGCCTAATAAGAATGTGGATGGTGTCCTTCGCAGATAGGATAATGTGACAGCTTTGATTAATATATTTTAAGTAGAATATAAATGTGATCACACAGCGTGAAAAGACTTCCTTGATTCATTGTCCTTTACGCCCGCGTAAGGGTGTAAACGGCGCTTTCTCGTATTTAAACGTGTTTTGCCCAGGAGGTGGTCGTCTATAGCCAATACCAACGCCCAATATCAAACCCACAGTAATTTATGTCAGCACGAGCATGCATAATGCTGTTTGTACAAAGCAACCATGTCACGTGCTGGCTCGTGCCATGGGAGGTGGATGCTACCCTTAATTCCACGGTCAACTTCTCAATAATTCCAATGACATTTCAAATTACAGTTTCGCTCCATGCATGATTTTCTAATTTCTCTGTTTGTGTGGGAGAATGTTCTCTCTTCTCCGATTCAAGGGATAAGAAATTTTGAAATTTCAAGGGACTTCATTAATAGAAAGCGTTTCTCCTCCAATAATAGGCACATATTTTTCTGGTAATTTATAATCAAAATATATCCTATAATTGAATCAGTAGAAGTTAAATATCTACTGATTCATTTAGTTTCCATTTGATATTGACAATTGAATTAGTATCCAGAAATTGGACTGATATACTAGTTTGAAATTAATTGATAATTAGTAGAATATTACTGATTACACAGCCACACGAAAAAAATCGATTTCCGGATCTAGAGGTCAGACCATGTTGACTATATGTTTTTTGGGACGCTGAAACCAAATCCGAGTTTCATTCTATTGCATCACGTCAGGTTTCCGAGATAATCTCATTTTTAGGAGCCTATGGAGGCTTTTTGAGGTTATGTCAGAAACCTGACGTGATGGGGTGAAATGGACATTGGATTCGGTTTCAGCGACTCAAAAAACACATAATATGGTCTAGCACTCAGACCATCATTGCTTTTCATTAAAGGGTGCCTGTGGAGACTTTTTAAGGTTATGTCGAAAACCTGATGCGACGAGGTAAAATGAACTTCAGATTCGGTTTCAGCGACCCAGAAAACGTATAATATACATGGTCCGGTACTTAGCCCATCATTATACTTTTCATTTTAGGGTGCCTTCAAAGGATTTTTGAGGTTATGTCGAAAACCTGACGTGCTGGAGGTTTTTGGACTTCGGATCCGGATTCAGCGACCCTAAAAACATATAGTCAACATGGTCTGACCTCTAGATCCGAAAATCGATTTTTTTTCGAGTGGCTGTGTTATTAGTTCAAATTCGCAATAAGAAATATAGGAAGGTTGTCAAGGTTGGACCCTTGTCGAGGTTGAATTATCGGGGTTTTCCGTATTTATTTAGCGTCACCTATGAGCTAGCGTGCCAATACTGCTAAAGGTACCAAGTACTCAAGTACCAAACTTTTGTTTCGGTCTTTCCATCACAAGTTCGTTTGTCAAAAGTGAAGTGCTAATGTGACGTTTTCGAGAATGCTTAAAGTTTGTAATTGTTTTCTCAAAGAAACCGAATAAGTTGTATCGAATGCATGGTTTCTCCTGATTAATCATTTTTCTGTGAAATAATGCATTTTGTCAAGGTTGGCCCAATTTCGTCGTCAAGGATGGACCACCTATTTTTTCATTTTTTTCAAACATATTTATTCTATTAAAATTATGAAGATAACATCGTTTAACTGCATGCTAATCCTAAATTAAAGCGAAAAAAAAGAATTCAGATTCATTTTTTTTTTTAGATTGCCCATTATTTTTTTGCTTCGAGATGGAAAACTAAGTTCTGGGTCAAGAGATTAGTAATATTTCAGCCCTAATTTTTGCGAGATTGAAGTGCAGAAATTATTTATCCAACAGAAGATATGGACTCAAGTCAAAACTATGTCCAACCTTGACAACCTCCTCCTATCCAGGGAGAAATTTAGTTTTTCTGGACAGACTTTTGAGAGTTACTAACCCAGAACTCTATTGTTCTAAAGATAAAGACCGTAACTGCGAAATCAGCGAAATCGTTTAAGTTTGTTTTTCTCTATATTACTTAATTTTACGGATATTCGAAACACCTGTTGACTGTTTTCAGGTAATGCCGATGCGGTCTACCTACTTATGAAGAAATATTTCACAAAAAATTCCTGAAGATTATAGACACAATTAGTGATGAGTTTAATCTCTGGTAGCCTTATATCTTGAGCTTTAACGTTTTTGAAATAAAAATGTTTCATTTTTCGAAATATTGATGCATCTGCTATAATATTTTACCCCCATTAGAACACATTAAGTTTTGATGGAACATACATCTCTTTTTTTTTTACAAATCTAGAAATTATGAATAGCGGTCTTCCGAAAAATATTTTCACTTCCATTTAAATGTTCCGAAGTTTTTTAAGGTTATATTCAGTTCCATTCAAAAGATTCGGTGTTTAGTTTTTTTATAACAAGATTTCTTTAGAGTTCATCTTTCTGTTTTTTTTTTGCCATGAGACTCATATCATAACTTTAATTTGAGTTTTTCGATTTTGTTTTCATTGAGAAGAAATTGATTCATGATTGAAATATATGTTATTTGTGGGAAAAAGTGAAAATTATTTTGTTGAAAACAATAATTCGATTCAGACCACATAGTAATTTTACTATACCCATATTCGCGTATCGCCTCCATTACATTTATAGTGAAATCGCTATGGAAATTTAATTACATTTTCAATAAAGAACGATAAATCTTCAATTTATAAAGACGAATTTTTGTCCACAAATCATGACTTAAACAAAGTAGATATTTTCAACAAAATAATCACATTTTCAACATACAAAGATGCAGTTTCATTCGAATAGTCGAATTTTAGAAAATAAAAGATTTATATTTAGCCATATACAGTAGCATTTTAACCCAATATTTTCATTTTCATGAAAAAATCATTTTTCAGAATACAGCTAATTTTTGAAAGCGGCAAGTGAAATTTTCGATAAAAAAGTTCATGTTGCGCCAAAAAGTTGAACTTTCAACAAAATAGTAGTTGAATTTCCAATCTACAAAGATGCATCTTCAACCAAAGAGTCAATTTTTCATACAAGAAAGATTAATGTTCAATTGAAAAGATTTTCGTTTCCAACTGCATGGTTAAGTCTCTGAGCAAAAAAGAAGAATTTTTTTAGGAGACAGTTGAATTCTTAAACGGACAAGTTGAATAGGTAAAAAAAGGCACTTTCAATAAAAGAAGATAAATTTTCTATCAAGAACGATGATATTTTGGCTGAAAAGGATGATACAACAAAGCACTTAAATTTTCAACGAAGAATTACATTTCAAACGAAAATTTTCAATTTACAACTCAGCAAAGATGCATCTTTAATCAAATAGTCAAGTTTCCGAACAAGGAAGATTTTCATTTCATAAAAACAGTTGCGTTCAGAGCTGGATTTGAAAATTCGCCGCCCTTGGGCAAAAATTAAAAATACCGCTTTTTTTCGAACTGAACACAAAAGCGAAGCAATTTGTTTAATGTTTCATCACGGTCCAAAATTTGCCGCCCATGGAAATTTTCCGGCCTGCGGGCAGTGTCCATGTTGCCCCATAGGTAAATTCACGCCTGGTTGCGTTTCCAACTGGAAAGTCGAGTTTCTAGACAAGAAAGAGGAATTTTTCAGAAGGCATTTTAATTTTCGAATCAAGGAGTTTTGCTTCCTCATAGAGGAATTTTTGTGATAGAAACAATTTTGAAGAATTTTTAATCCGTTTAATTGAAAGTTTCTCAAATAATAAATGCCTTATAGAATGTTCTGAGCAATTTTCCTTATGTGTGTATTAATATCTCAAAAATGATCAGAGGATTTGTGAAATATATATATAAACAATTTTCTTTCAACTTGAAATACTGAGGATTATTTTGAAAAATGATTATCAGGGTCTAAACCTATCAATAATCAAAAATAGTTACTGTTATAAACAACTTAATCAACGCATATTGAATTCTGAAATTCTATTTTCACAGTTTTGTAGTTTCCTACTAAATTTTTAGCAACATTCGAAAATTAATTCCTGACTTGCATAATTCAGTATTCCAATAGTTTATTCCAAGTTTCACTAAAAAAATACCAATTTCGGGCTTTTTCTGGCTAAAAAATTCGTTTTCGAAATAAATATTAAAATAAATTATTTTTAAGTTGAATGTTGAAGTGATAAAATATATCCGAAAATCATTACGATTGTTATAACCAAATTTTTAAACAATGTTAGGCATTTTCATGTAGATTCTTTAAAGAAAGAAAGCATTATATGACTGTACTAAATAATTTTGTTACAAATAAATAAAAAATAAACCAGCATAATATTTCTATAAATTAAATTATCAATAACAATCAGAGCATTTACTGTTTATGATGATTATTGATTTAGTAAAGAAAAATTATTTCTGTTGTTGGTGATAATTTGAAGTGAAGAATGTCTTTCAAGATACAAGTCTTTTTATAAATAACAAACAACCTTAATGACACTAACAATGATTGCTTATTCTTGATTCATTTATTTCTAAATATTTCAATATCATTATATAATTCTTCCTTTTATGAAAACGAAATGTAAAATCTTATAGCGAAAAAAAGCAAATTCTATGCACAAAAATGCCTAACATGATCTATCAATTTGTTATTAAGAATCAAAAGTGTTTTCAAACACATTTCATCACTTCAGCGGTCAATATTTATTTATAATAATCACTAACCAAGTCAATTTACAAAGGTTAACCAGAAACCAGAGTATACTTGTCCAGAGGTTTTGAGTGCGCTGAATACGAATCTGGCCTCAGAGCTCAATCACGTCAGGGTTTTGAGATATCCTAACCTAAAAGTGAAGAAATTGCGATTTCAACTTATATTTGAGGTTATGTAGCATCGCGATATAATTTTTTCGAAAAACTACAGAAAGCACCTTAAAGTATAAGTCTTGCCGTTTCAAACGAGCTTGGGTCCGCTCAAATATCTTTTTTACATTCCCATTGATGGAGAGGTATTGGTTTTATGGGGAAATTGACTTCCGCGGATTTATTCAAATCTCCACGTTTCAAGACCTCCTGAGTCAGAAAAAAACGATTTTTACAAAGGTGTCGGTCTGCAGTCTGTCTTCAGTCTGTAATCTGCAGACTCGGTACACTTTATTTACTTTACGTTGGATTGGGCTTTCAAACACTTCTTTAAGGTCAAAAGAGAAGGGATGAGTTCATAAGCTATTCTTGGCCATCGGTTCATGATTTATCCTTTGAAAGATCTACAAATTTTGTTGCAACTTTTTTTTTATAAGATGCATAGTTTTTGTTTAAATCGTGAAAAATCCTGTTAAAAACCGAAAATTCCATTTTTCAGAAAAACTATGCGAGATACAAAAAATTTGCTAGATGAAAAATTGTTTATTTTAAAAAGATGTACGAATTAATGTTTGACCATTTTTTGATGAGCCGTATAGTTTTTGTTCTATTCAGGATAATGCACTTAAGAGAATGAAAAATTGCCATTTTCCGGCCATACGACGGAAGACAAGGAGGAATAATATCAAGCGAATTTATTAACCACAAAAAGGTCTACAAATTTCTTCTGAATTACTTTCCGAAAAGACGTATGATTTTCTATATCAATTAAAAATTTCAAAAATATAATGATATGTGAAAAAGGAAAGGTTTTTAACAGTTTTGAAATATTTGCAATAATTGATAAATTAAATTAAATATGAATGTCAAATTAATATTCATTTTCTGAATTTATAGCTTTGAGTTCAACGTTAAAAGCTGAAAAATACTATACAATATTACGTCATTGTTTTTAATAATCGTATTTAGGGTGACCATTCGTCCGGATTCTCCCGGACATGTCCTCATTTTGGAGTTTGTGTGAGTTGGCCTACAGGACTTTTTACTTTGTCCGGAATTTTCAAATCATAGATTTTCATTTTAATCAACTTTTGGACCTTTCATTGTACAAAATTTTATCATTAAATTTTCAATGCCAGGTAACGATTTCTTCGTCAATTTATGATCCTTAACAACTTAAAAATAATCTTTCAATCCAATAGGAATAGGGGATAGAAAGAGAGGAGAAATCGAGTGAGTTGCCCTTTCTTTTTCTAAGGAAAAAAAATGTGTTCTTCCCATTAGAATTTCGAGATGGTGCTCAAGGAGCAAAAGCCGAGGTGAGTGAATTTAATCACATAACCTTAAAAACTTAACATAAAAAATAAACCAATTCAATGTTGACGTTTACGTCGTTTTCTGAATCTAAATTTGCATTTTCTAATTAGTAAATTATTTCAAACAATTGAGGAAAACTTTGAAATAAAATAATTAGATAAGAACCAAAATAAAATTATGTTTATCCAACTTTGTAGATTGAATTGTTTTTTCTTCCATATAGTTTATCAAAAGTATTGATAGGCTAGGTTTGATTTGGCAAAAAAATCATTTATTAAAACACGATTCCCATATAATTCATGAGGCTCCTTCAGAAAATTAGAAAATTATTATTCATAAGTGTAAGGTAATCAATAAGTGTATTGCAATATTTTCAAAAAGTGTCACATAAAAGGTTCTGAATGAATATATTATATATTTTTTGCAGCAAAATGGCTCCAAGGAAATGTGAATTTAATTCTGATTTACAAAGAAAGTTTCCAGCATTTGAAAAATATGGCACGAACGAAAGCAGAATTCAGTGCAAAATATTTGATGCAACTCTATCTATTGCAATTAGAGGCTGTGGTGATATTCAGTTGCATGAAGCCACAGCAAAACATAAGTCGAATTTTCGAGACCGAAACAACGTTCACTTCGATAGTTTTACACACGAGGATCTCATCAGTGCATTTGTGATATTGATTATAAATGCATCAGGATTCAAAAATGAAAATATAAGATGTTGAACGTTGATAGAATTTAATAAAATTGTTTATTTGAAAAAAATGTTTAAAATTATCTTCTTCATTTAATCCTTTGTATTCTACGATGCCCTACTTTGTCCTGTTTTCCAACTATTTTGTCCTACTTGTTCTCTTTTTTTCAAACTTTTTTGTCCTACCTTGTCCTCTTTTTCAAACTTGCCTGTCCTGCTTTGTCCCATTTTTAATATGAATTTGTATCCTACTTTGTCCTCATTTTCCGAAGCTTTTTGTCCTCATTCTTCAAAGCTTTTTGTCCTAATTTTCGAAAATAAATTATGGTCACCCTACGCGGAGAAAACTGATATGGTTGCAACAACTAAAATTATCAAGTTGCGAGCAATATGTTTGCATTTTCTACAAGTCTTGTTGAGACATCTTTTATTTAAGTTCTCAGATCCAAATGATATAGTTGCCACAATCACAAGCTTGTAGTTGTATGTTGGAGCGATTTCTTTCCTCAACCACAGCCTAGTAAAAATATATTTTATTGTGTAGTTGTAGCAACCGTACGATAGTAGCGAGAACTTTAGCTGTGTGTTCGTGACTAAATAGTGTGGCTGTGACAACCACAGTGCACAGCTGAGGCAACCACGAATTGTGGTTGTGGCAACCACAGTGTCTGGCTGTAGCAACATATATTGTGGTTGTGGTAACCACAGTACATACTTGCAGCAGCCACACAGTGTAGTTCTTACAACTAGACCTTCACACAAACAGCTGTGTAGTTGTGGAAACCACAGTTATAGTTGGACCATATTTTACTATTTTTTGTGGTTGTGTCAACCATATTCATGGATCCGACAACTGTGAATGGGATATTTTATCAAGTTAATAAGTATTTTTATAAAAAAATGCATAATGTAAGTTAGTAATACGTTTTTTTTCTAGTAATGAATTGTCGTCATTGTAATTTCGTTTAATAAAAAATTAAAATTAGCAAGAATATGAAAAATTTGAATGGGTTATTCAATGTACAAGTTTATTGTAATAAAATGAGATTATAAATCAAGGCATTAAAAGTAACTGAAAGTCAAATTCTCTAATAATTGAATTAAAAATTGAAATTTGATATATTGATCAAAACGAAAAAGGCCGGTAATAATATAAAATATTTATCACTTGAATCTGTGTGAACCAAGTAAGGTATTACCAGAGAAGGTATTAGATTTGTGTAAAATTTGAC